>AYJT01039414.1:0-13112 GCA_001278415.1 Ocimum tenuiflorum
ATAAATCATGCTGCAAATCTCGTCAAACAATCGCCAAATTTACTTGTTTTTCTTCACACATCCATCTTCTCCGATGTAGATTTCTCCAATAGCATCAGCGTGCAAATTGGCGCTGAAGGAACTAAATCGATGGATGACGCCAGAAAAGGTAAAAAATTGAATGATACCTTTTAGAAGAATAATCCTTAATGATTGTGGAGATGACGCAGATTTAATAATTGCAGGTGAAAACCAGCTTCCTCACATTCCCCTCATTAGCTGAAATAATATCTGAACCTCTTGGGGTTGTATTGGTCATTTCACCTTGGAACTATCCTTTTCGTACGTTACTTTAGTTTTCTCATCTCCCTTGTTAATGATTGAGATTATATATATATCTTAAACAGTGTGCTAATTTGTTTAGGGCTAGCACTGGAGCCAGTGGTTGGAGCCATCGCCGCCGGTAATGCGGTGGTGTTGAAGCCCTCGGAGGTGGCACCGGCCACCTCTGCAGTGCTTGCGAGACTTTTGGGGCAGTACATGGATGCCTCTGCTGTAAAAGTTGTTGAGGGTGCTGTGCCAGAAACCACTGCATTGTTGGACCAAAAATGGGACAAAATATTCTACACAGGTTGGGGGGTTCTCATCTTTTATGTTCCTGTTTTCTCCGTATTACCAATTTGAGTAGAACACATCTTATGTCATGTACTTCATATTTAGGGGTAGAATAGGAAGGAGTATTCAAGAGAGACTTCATTCTGGCCTGGCTTACCCGATTTATTTGTTAAACGGGTCACTCACATATTTTTTAAAATTTATGTAATTGAATGGGTCAAGAGATATATATTAAAGAAAGGTCTAAACCTAGGTTTCTAAATAGACATATTAAAACTTAATGACCAACTTGTTCAAATAATAATGTATCATATAACTTGTTAAATATATATAATACTTAAAACACAATAATAACAATAATAATAATTTAAAATTAGAACTACACACTAAAATATTAAATAGGACCGAATACCCATTCAAAAAATTAAAACTTCGGCTTATTTAACTAAAAAGGTTAAACTTGAACCTATTATATAAGATTCGCATGTATTAAATTTTAACTAGGCCTTGACATTTTGAGCGAAGCTTGGTCCTGCCGAACCTATTCCTACCCCCTATTAACATTAGAGTTGTAGGGTAAGTATGGGCTGCCTATCCCAATTGTTGCAACATTGGTTACTCATAAATTTGCTCCAGATAGCTGGATCTAATGACATTGAAGAAACGTTCTAATCAATCTCCACACATACATATGCAGGGAGTGGCAGGGTGGGACGAATCATACTAGCCGCTGCTGCAAAGCATCTTACTCCTGTGGTTTTGGAGCTTGGAGGAAAATGTCCAACAATAGTTGATCCTAACACCAATTTGGAAGTATAATCTCTCTCTTTACATACATCCAAACTTGCATATTTGTGATCTAGTTTGTGAATTTGAATTTTTGACTCAGATTTCTATTGTCTATGAGAATAATAAACTTTAGTATATGCACCATATTATTGAAGATCAAAATCATAAATATATATCTCTGAAGGTCACCGCACGGCGGATAATCGGTGGCAAGTGGTGCTGCAACAGTGGACAAACGTGCATCGCCCCCGACTATGTCATAACCACAAAAGACTATGCTTCAAAACTGGTGAGATGAACAATTTATGTATCATTTTATTTTAGTCCATCTGCATTCTTGGCAAATGACAATAGCATTTCAGGTGGAAGCTCTTTCGCATGAACTCAAGATTTTCTTTGGGAAGAATCCTTTGGAATCGAATGATTTATCGAGCATTATAAATACCTACCATTTTGATCGATTGATGAACTTATTGAACGGTGTTCCAAAAGAGATTGTTCGCGGAGGTGAATGGGATAGAGCCAAACTGTGAGTTTTATTTAACTCCAGTCTTTAGTTCTCTCTCTCTGTTCTTTTTTTATAAAAATTAAGATACAATATTACAATAAATCTCATCTTGACGTTCCATGTAGACTCGAACCCTTGCCCACTGTGCCCCGAGATGGTAGACAACTTTTTAATTCTCTTTTGCTATCTTGTTTAGTAATGTATTTGTTTTCCTTTTTTGTCGTAGCAAGATTGCACCCACGATGATTTTGGATGCACCACGTGATTCTCTAGTGATGAACGAAGAGATTTTCGGTCCTTTGCTTCCCATTGTAACCGTAAGTCATCCTAGTTTAATTACGAAAGAATCTATGTACAAGAAAGGATCTTGAGAAGCCCAACATGAGCTTTCCGTCGTGCACAAGATCACATCATATTGTGTAATGGCATATCATACTTTATTCTTTATTCTTGCAGGTGGACAATATTAAGGACAGTTTTAGCGTGATAAACGCTAAAGAGAAACCTCTAGCCGCATACCTGTTTACAAACGACGAAAAGTTTAAACATGAATTCTTGGAAAGCGTCCCAGCCGGAGGCGTAACCATTAACGACGTCGTTTTACATGTAAGTAATTCTCCACTCAATACACACATGACATTACAACCAATATATGCACAATGATCTCGAAGACCAGCATAATATTTTGAGATTGAAATGAGCATGACTGTAAACTAGACAAGTTGTGCAAAACAATAGTAAGTTCAGGTTGGACTTTTTCTTCGAGCTCAAGCTCGACTTGAATCAATAATTCAAACTTAATTTGTGGGTGAAGGTTACTGAACCGGGATTGCCGTTCGGAGGTGTTGGGGAAAGCGGAATGGGCGCGTATCATGGGAAATTCTCGTTCGAGGCTTTCAGCCATCGGAAGGGCGTACTCAAACGCAGCTTTGCTGGGGAATCAGATACGCGATACCCGCCCTACACCGTCGTCAAGCAGCAGTTGCTACGCTCGATCGTGCAGGGAAATGTCTTCGGCATTCTTCGAGCTGTAGTTGGTTTATAGATTTGGTTGGATAACGCTTATTTACAACAAGCACACAAACTTTACTTTTTACTTTCAACCACATAAATAATTGTCCCAACCAGATGATCGATCGATCTATTATAAAATGATGGTAGTTCGTGTAAAACGAATGTTGCAAGAAACTTGATAACTGACCATAGTAATACAACAGTTTTCATCCTTGGGCTTAGCAAAATGTAACTTTACCACAACTACCCAATGATCCAAGAATGGCAAGTAAATTGCCTTCCAAAACGGCCTTGAGGAAACGGCGTTTGCCTGAAGTGTAGGGTGGATATCTGGCAGTTACATCGACGGCTAAACTCCGTTTTAAAAGCGGCTTCTTGTGGCTAAACGCATCAAATGAGAATTTCCCATGATATGCTCCCATCCCACTTTCACCTACGCCTCCGAACGGCAGGCCAGCCTCCAAAAACTATAAATTAATAAATCGATGAAATGAAAACGAGAAAGAAAGAATTAGATTGAAAAAGCGCACCGACTTACGTGTAAAATAGTGTCATTAATGATCATGCCCCCTGCTGATACGCTTCCCACAAACTTCTTCTCCAACTTCTTGTCATTTGTAAAAAGATAAGCGGCCAGTGGCTTTGCATCATCATTTATCACACGAAAACACTCTTCAATCTTATCAACCTTCATTTAAAAATAACAACATTAACAGCCTGATGCTGGAACAACAAACGCTGTCCGAAGATTATGATGTTACCGTTATGATAGGAAGTATAGGACCGAATATTTCCTCCTTCATGATGAGAGAATCTCCCGATACATCCAATACAATTGTAGGAGCAATCTTTCTAGAATTTCTCATACAAAATATTAGCATGCATATCATCATCCAAAGGAGAAACCAAATACCGAAACTTACAGATCGGGTTTATCGCGTTGTCCTCCATGAACGATCTTTCCAGAAACTTGGCAGTCGTCGAGTAACCTTATCAATCGGTTGAAATGGTGGCCATTGACAATACTCGATAATTCCTTTGACTGCAGAGGATCCTTTCCAAAGAATCTCTCGAGTTCAGCTGACAGAACATTCACCTAAAACGGCACTAGCTTGTAATGAGATGAAATAAAAGTTGATGCATGTAATAAAAAATTTATGGTTTGATGAGGTTTCTAACCACTTCCGACACGAACTCTTTTGTAGTTATTACATAGTCAGGGGAAATACAAGCTTGGCCGTTGTTGCATCCCCATTTGCCTGCAATTATTCTTCTAGTTGCCACCTTTCAAATGCATAACAAATTTGCATCATCATAAAGATAATCTAGTCACTAACACTAGAAAGTGTGGTGAGTTTTTAAGGCTTGTCAAGATGCATGTTTTAAGTGGAGCAGTTACATATATATATATATACACATACCTTTAAGTTTATTTTTGAATCGAGGACGACAGGGCATTTCCCTCCAAGCTCCAAAACCACGGGTGTAAGATGTTTCGCAGCTGCCATTAATACTATTCGACCCACCGTGCTACCTCCTGCAAAAGTTAATCATTTACTTCTGGTGTTTAAACACATGCATAACTGAGCATTTGAAGGATTGCATGAGCGGTTCTGCTAATCACACTATTAGTTGGACTGGACGTATATATAATGTGTGAGTTATCACAAATTTCGGAAATAATCAAGTTGCCTAGGCAATCCCAAGTTTCTAATAGTCAACGGTATATATTATTTTCACAAATCCAATCATCTAAAGTAAACGACTGCTAGGGGATTGATGAGTCATAGAAAATAGTTAATTTGAATTCATGGCCTTTCACCGATTAGTGGTGGAAATAGTCCAAACTATCTAATATATATATATACAATATATATACAAGTAGGCCCAACCTATTTAGTCGGTTTGGGCCGAATCAATCTATTAATTTGTTAAAAAAGTTGACTCATATAATTTAAAAAATCTATATAGTAAAATAGACCTAGACTCAGGCTTTTAAACAATAACAACATCTACAAATTATTAAATGTATTTATTACTTAAAATTTAAAAATATACTTATAATTTAAAAAATAAATATATATAGTAAAATCTCAGTGAACTCAAAGTAATCTTTGAAAGGCTGATAGCCTACTTTGCCAAAAGTACCCGGCATGGACTTGTGTGGAAGGTCTATCATATTAAATAGATTAGATTCAAACCTACCAAATTTTAATTTGGCCCAGACTTTTTGAACTAAAGTTTAACATAACCTACTTCCACCCCAACCCACCAGTTTATGGGGTTTTCAACTTAAAGGGAGACCTATGATTAAAACGAAATTACGTAGTTGCAAAAATAATATGATAATGTAGCACGAAATAAGTTTCATGGTTAATAATGGATCTACCTGTGTACAAAATCTTATCCCATTTTTGGCTTAGCAATGCAGTAGTTTCTGAGACAGCCCCCTCGATAACTTTCACAGCTGACGTGTCCATGTATTTGCCAAGAAGCTTAGCAAGAAGTGATGACGTGGCAGCAGCGATCTCCGATGGCTTCAAGACGACAGCATTGCCAGCAGCAATAGCTCCGATCACCGGATCCAGAGATAATGCTTTGCCAAAGGAATAAAATGAAATTAAACGCGAGTATTTATTAATATAATGCGGCGTAATGAAATTAAATACAAATTTTTCTTAGTGTGAAAATAAATATAATAAGATGTAATGAGGTTTGTATAACATACTAAATGGGAAGTTCCAAGCTGATATAATTAATACTACGCCATAAGGCTCTGAAATGATTTTGGCTGAAGAAGGAAAAGTGATCAATGTGGTTTTCACCTGTAACAGTACACATTCACCATTAATTTCATTTATTTGGAAAAAAAAAATGTATAAAAAAGAGGTGGTTAATTATAATTAAGTGTGAATTTACTTTTTGAGGCTTCATCCATCGGCGTAGTTCCTTCAGTGCCAATTTGCAGGATGCTGATACTACTGAAATCTGCGTGACAAATATGTTTATGCGATGCAACAAATTAATGAAAGAAAATAATCCAGATAACAAATATCACTTAAATTAGATTGAAATAAAGTTAAAAGCCACGAAAGAGCTTATATAGTGGATCTGTGCTTTTCTAGGCGCTCTTATTTCACAAAATTATTATTTTAGTAGCTCTTAATTTGCAGTTTGTGCTCCTTTTATCTTTCAAATATATTTCCGAATCACTACTATGAAAAGTATTGAAGACAAAATTTATGAAATTATTATCTAGTTCGTCACATTTGGATGCTACTAATACATTGTACTGCATAATTAATTGCGAAAATCGAGATGACATATCTAAAACTTTAATTATTCAACTGCAAAAAAATAAAAGTACTATGTTTTTTTTTTTTTGAAATAATAGACCTACACATGTCATCATCTATATTTGCAATGTAGGATAATCACGAAAAAACCTAAACCCAAAAACAATAGATGTAATTGGCGATAACTAAACAGATTCAATCACAGCGGCTGAAATAATAATAATAATAATATTTTTTGCGCATAAGAGTAATAATAAATATTAATAATTACCATCCAGATAATTTATAATAATTAATACATATATAGCCTCCAACCAAACCATCTTTAACGTAATAAAAGCAACAACATGATATTCTGCTCCAGAGCCCTATTTTGATTTTTTTTTCTCTTTAACCAATAAAAGATCCAACAGCCGATCGAGCTGTTGAGATAGAGTTAATAATGTTTGATTTCTTCGAGGATGCATTGAATTTTTATCGAGGATGCATTGATTTTAATTTCTATAAGAAATTAGGAAACTTTCCATAAAAGGAAAGACAGTTGGATGATCAGTCCAATCAATAATGAATATAATGGGGGTGAAATAATAATCTATACCTGTAAATACAGGGGATATTGCAGTGTTTTTTTTTTTCTTTTTTCGTGCGGCGATAATTTTAGTCCCAGCAATTCTTATGTTGCAATAAATTTATTCCAACAGTTAGGCCGTTCGGTGATATTTCTTTTCCTTGCAAAGTTAGGCTTTTCAACAACCTAGTCCAGACGTCTTAATGAACCTAAGATTTGTATTGTTTGATCATTTTAAGGTTTTTATGAAAAGTTTTTGGGAAGGATTCCAAACAAAATATCACCTAATCACAAATTTGTTGCTTGCGGTAGGAAAGGTGAATCAAAGTGTTAAGGTGAAACTAATAATAGGGCTAAATTTGTTGAAAAATGGGATTTTACTAAAGATTTAAAGACAAATTAAGGATTGAGGGAACGTGCATTCAAAATCAACTTAGAATGTAGTTGCACAATAAAGAATTCATCTAGGAAAGAAAAACGAGGGCAAGTTCCTGTAGTTTAATATATTGAATTTGAAGATTGCAGATTAGAATGGAATAAAAAGAAACACGTAGAATAATGAGTTTGAATATTCCCACCCACCTCATGAACAACTGCTTCAAACTCAGGTTTTTTGAGATCATAACTTAAGGCCTGGATTATTTCTTGCTTGTGTAGATTCACCATTTGCAGCAGGGCTTTCAGCTGAGAAGCCCGCCAGTCGTAACTCTTGGTCTTGCCGCTGGCGTAGGTGGACCTCAGCTCCTGCACCGCTGCTTCCATTCTCTCTCTGTATGTATGTATTTATGTATCCAACCTCTTTTAGCGTTTCCAAAGAAAGTTGGCACGTTTTAGACGGTGTTTATTGCGGCCAAAGTATAATGCAACTTCTCCTAAATAGGGAAGCACAAGGCCACCTTCTCTCTCCGCTTAGTCAGTGTGTGTGTGCTTCTTTATTCTCAATTGATATTTTGTATTTTACTTCCTTATTTCTTAATCTAAGCATGCTCTTTAGCTATCTTAAATTAAAGAGTATGGAGAGCGTTATGATTTGACATATTATTTATGTAATAAGATTAGAAAAATGAGAGTTATGATTTTTTTATAATAACTAATTAGTATTACATACTATGTACGTGATGCCTTTATTGTTTTAGAATAATGACATTAAAAAAAATATATAACTTTTATATCTTTTTAATCATATATATATATATATATAAAAGCTGCTATAATAATAGCAAATAAAAATATACCATAATTGTAGATATAAATATTGATATAGATAAGAACAACTGTAGTGTATAATATTACATTAAATACATATAATTGTATTATATGGATAATTATATTATTGTCATTGGAATTAAATATGTAACAATGATAAATAGAAAACAAACAATTTGGAAGAATAAGACACTGTTAAAAACGTATAAATTTGAAAATGATGTAAATTTTATTATTTTGTGATGTAACGGACAAGTGCATGAAGGATTAGTTTAATTGAGATTAAACTAGATGTCTAATGGAGGTGTATTAGTGTTCATGGGCAGGTTTCCGTTTGGAACCGTTGGTTTTGGTTTCAAAAAAATTGGAACCAAAATTAGTCCTTGTGAGTTCCGTTCAAAATCCAGTTTCGGTTCTGTTCCAATTCAATTTTACTCAAAATAAGAAAAAATTTAACAGTTTGACCGGTTCCATTTTGAACCGAAAGCATCGGTTCAAGAATCAAAATAAATGGAAGCAGAACTGGACTTTGCAAATCTGAGCCCAGTTTCGATTCGAAACCATGTAACAGGATTCTTGTTCCGGTTCATCTGGTTCAAATTGGACACCACTATGCAAGAGAACCTTCTTTTGGGTTGTGAATGAATAGATCATTTGTAAGTTTCTCGACTACTTACTCGATAAAAATTCGTTTATTAACCAGAGATATTAAACTTAATAATATTTGACTATTGATCTTCAAGTTGCTCGTTAAATAGACTTGAAAATTAAAACTCATTACCTATGTAAAATTTATGTTTTTATGGTTCAACTAACAATAAATACAATGAATTTTTAATCAACTCTATTTGTTTTAAGCATTAGAATGAATTATTTGAGCAAAGCTTGACCAAGCCTTAAATAATTTTATAATAAAAGATTCAGTTTTATTCGATTATAGACAAATCAAAGTCGAGAAATGAAATGCTTATTTTCAATTACGTCATTATCTATTTTATCTGCACGAACTCACTGATTCCAAATTATTTTCTATTTTATATTTCAGTTGTAGAATCAAAGGAGCATGTATTTTAATAATATCATAATAATGAATCTCGCTCACATTTAACTATTGCAATTACAAAGCTCTATTTTTTTTTGCCTGCGTGTGCTTACAAAGGTTATTGGGCCATGGTGTATCCACACTTTTATAAACAAACACGAGTCTTGATTTCCCGTAGATGTGGAATATTTTAATACGCCTCTGATGCACAACGTGGAATCATATCTCAAACTGCTGCATACTATCAACGATTTTAGGTGGCATCCATCATCATAGTGGGTCGGCTTTGATATCACATTAAATTTGGTTATTGAATTCCACATATGCCCCCACAAAACCGACTTGTAAGGATATAATACTCTCATCTTTATAAACTAAAACAGGTCTTGATCTTCAGTCAATATGAGACATTTTAACAGCTTACAAATCTTTTCAGATTAGATCTCTAATCATATGGCCAAAATCATATTTTATAGATGTACCCATATATTATTAAAATTCAACCGTCAACCATGTTATTAAGTGATCACGTGCACCAAACAAGGTGCTATAAAATCATATTTTATAGATGTACCCATATATTATTAAATATTATACCAAAACAACTCTTCCGGGCTGTCTCTGCTCGTGGTAATGTCTTATCTATTTTTTAATCCCGGTAATAGTTTTATCTTATTTTTTTAATTATATAATTTTTCAAATAGTCATTTTTGTTAAATCAAAAGTGAAAATAACCACTTGTTATATCTACATTCACAAAATAATCACTTTTGAGTGATTTTTCAATTTCACCCTTGAAAAAGCTAATTTCAGTGATTGAAAAGTGACTTTTACGAAAAATATGACGGTGCAGTTTTGCTGATAATTTTTCTTAATGTTTTAAATATTTTTATAATTAATTATATCACCCGGCAAAACAGATTAAACCTCATGGTTTAGTCTGTTTTGATGATTTTTTTTTAATTTTTAAAATATTGAATATTATTATTATTATTATTATTAAGCGAAACCGACTAAACCGCATGGTTTAGTCGATTTTCTTTAATTTTAAAATCTTGAATTTTATTATTATTATATTACAATGTCGTTTTTTTATTTAGTATTTAATTTTTTTAATCTTAATTATTAAAATAAATGTGACTAATTATTAATTAATATAAATCATAATTTATGAAATACATACGGTCAATAAATGTTGGAAGAAGAAATAAATATTCGATGATAAATTATTTTCTTCTTGATTTGGGCATCTGCGTTTCGTGTGCCTTGTGAACTTGCAGATACTGCATGTCTTCGGCGCTTTATTCCTACTTGAAGATGCTTCTCCTTGACCGGATTGATGTGTTGTGCTTTGCGTGGATGCAGCTTCGGCATTGGATGGACGTCGACTATTTAGCGGACAACCAGCTTGACGAGTAATAATCAGAGGTAATACAGTCATTTTCTCGTTCTTCGGAGAGGCCTTCCAATCTTTGTGCGGAGGCAGCTCGTGTACGACCCATCATATATAGTTCGCCAAGTAGACGTCTTGTAAAAATAGAACACGTAATCATAAAAGTAGAAAACGTAATCGAACGATTTTGTCTACCGGTGTGCGAAATTGCTACATAATATATTTTGTATTCACCGTGAATATTTTCGGCCTTGAAGTTAAATTGAATCTTGCTCTTCAATGCTTCTACAGAAATGCTACTGCTTGAAAGGTATATCAGACGTTCGTCTCCGCCAATGTAATTCGACTGATTATCGAATTCACCATTATATTTCATGATGAATCTAATCTAGTTATCTATCTTAGAAATTTTTAGAAAGATGAAGGATGTAAGGATGAAGTATGTGAGGAAGAAATTTTCAGTAATTGAGTGAGAATGAAGGATGAGTGAGGTTTCTGTTATAAAAATTGAATGGCGTTGCATGTGATAATTTTAGTCCTCGTGCAATTTGATTTTCATGACTGAAGGTAAATCCCAATTTTTCAGGAGAAGTACAAAAGGACGTGACATTTCACTGAAAAGTTGGTTTCGTCTGTTTCGTCCATTTAAATGATAATTTTCATGGAAAGGACAAGAGGTGGTTTCGCCCATTTTTTATTTTTTTCGTACGGTTTCGCCAGTTTCGTCCTTTTTTTAACACGATTTCACTCTTTTTCTTTTTTGCAATTCTTTTTAAAACTGAAGGTGGTTTCTCCCATTTCTCGTCTGTTTCGCCCATTTTCGTCGGACTTTTATGCTGTTTCACACATTTATATTTTTTGGCTGATTTTAGGACGATATTAGGCAAAAGAAAAATAATAATAATAAATAACAACAAAAATAATAACAATAAGTGGCCATTAAATTAGGAAAGTAACATTAAATTTCCAACGTGAGAAAATATGAAATAATAGAGCATCAAATTACAATAACAAAAATACATAAATTTGTTCTAACAAAATTACAAAATTAAAATGACCATTCATAAAATAAATCAACTATCATCTTCTGGTAAAATTTCGTCGGTTTAGCCGCTTTTATAAAATAATTTTTAAAATTTAAAATTTTAAAAATCATAAAAAAACTTAAATTTAGTTAATGATTACGTCGATTTTGCCGGTTTCGTCCTTAGGTTTCGCGGGTTTTGTCCGTTTATCGGAATTATTAAATATGAAAATATTAATAATGGGATAATTATTATCAATCATTGACCCACTTTTTTGAGAAAAAATCAAAAAAATAAGGGTAAAATAGTTAATTTGACTATATTGTTAATGTTATTATAGATGTGAGTATTTTTGCTTTTGTTTAAAAAAGTGACTATTTTAGATATGGTCTCTTTTTTCTAACCCCAATAAATGTTTTAATAATGTTCTTTGACATACGATAACAATAATATCGTAACACCTAATTGGGCGGTGTAAATATTTTATTAACAGTTATGATATGAATCGTGGATAATACTAATGTTCTATTGCTCATACTATACTGAAGAAAGTAGTGTTGAAATTAAGTATATATGGAAGAAGGGTTCAGATCTTATAAGAAAAATCATTTCATAAAAAATATGAATGAATCTCAGCCATAGGATCAAATAAAATTTACGGTTGAGATTTATTCTCTTTTCAGCGTGTGTGCTTGATTGTGTTATAACAATCAAGTATATGGTTATAACACAATCAAGCACACATGCTGAAAAGAAAATAAATCTCAACCATATATCTTATTATCTCACGGCTGAAATTCATTCTTATTTTTTTTATGAAAGGATCTTTTCTTATATAATCCACCCTTATAGAAAAAAATATATCTCCGTGATGATAACAAAATCTGATGGAACTTGGGAGAGACGACCGAAAGTGAGTGTTTTCTATTATATTATTTTGGTTAGGCTGAAATATCTTAACTAAAACTAAATATTAATAGTTATTTAGCATGATAAATAATACTAAATTTTGGCTTTTCATTTTGTGTGTCAACAGTCAAGGTTTAATAAGTTTCATCTGCATAGTAGATCAAATATCTTTCATTTTCGGAGCTAACAGGGTAGTGTAACTCAAAGTTTTATAAAATAGGGGATTTATCTCGACATTTAAAATTTAGAATAAAATAACCCAAAATTATGTTCGTTAGTAAATTTTGTCATTCGTCACTGATGATGTTAAACCCGTGCCGCATCACACGTTAAAATATACGTAAATATTTATTTACGCCGTAAATCAAAACGACACCCATTTGTTTAAGAATGGGTTTATTTAAGTTTCAATTGATGATTTATGAATTTGCAGCGCGGTTATGCTTTGTCGGACCATTTGAGGTTTTGGTATTGAAATATGCCAAAAAAAAAAGGTCCAAATGGAACAAACTCTGGGAGAATGAGCGAATTAGAGGCTTGGGCATGCGCCACTGAATCAGGGGGCACAACTCGTGCACATAATGGAGCCAAGGCAGTAGCTCCTGGGAAGAGGCGCATGACCCGTATGTTGAGGGTCAAAATTGTGCTTTCCACTTTAATCTCACATCTCAGTTTCGCAAACTAGGCCCGATCAAGTATTCGAATCTATTGGGGCTTTTGGGGGATCTAGTCCAGAGCCCGCCAACCTCCGGACCCCGCGCGTAGAGC
>AYJT01039445.1:0-11615 GCA_001278415.1 Ocimum tenuiflorum
GGTGGCCTTCTTGAGGGAGGAGGAGAAGGCGGCGATGGCTGATAAATTAGGGTTGAAGATTTGTGGAGTGGATGAAAGAGGGAGAATCTACAGCCTGGTATTGAAGCTGTGGGTGAGCGTGAATCAAATGGTGATGAATTATGGTTGGAATAAGATGGTCTCTGCGAACAATGCTGAGGCTGGCGATGTGGTTGATTTATGGGGTTTTCGAGAGAATGACGGCAAGCTTGGTTTCGGTGTGGTATTCAAGAAATCTCATTCAGGTTTCTTTTCTTAATTCCAAAGAAACCAGCTACTCTCTCGATCCTACATAATATTTTCTTTTTCGGATATTTCCCATTTTGTATCTTCTCGTGGGATAATTTCTCGGTTATGAAATTCTAGGGTTTTGTTAATTCGTTCTTCTATGTTGCTTTTCATGCATCTCATCTTTCATCATATTGGAACATGAAATTTCGTTATGACATGATGATATAATATATTTGTTACTATATTATATATCTCGTATGCATTTGTGTTGTTCATATATTTCAAAGTATATTTTCTTTGTCGAAGATGCTTTAGATATATCGATTATGGAATCATACTTATGTTCAACCATGCATAATCATTTTTGATTCTAAGCTATAAGTTGATCTCGAAGTACATGAAAGTAGATTTTATATTATAAACAATTCTCAACGCCCTCAAAATAGTGGTGAATATAGTTGATGTCTCTAAAAACACATCTACATGCCAGAGTTTATCTATTTACAAAATAAAAATACACCGTGTCATTAAACAAACTTAGAATTTTCCATTCGCATAACTACTTTAAAAATTTATTGCCTCTATATAAAAAATTACCTTATAACAAGTTGTCATATTTCGAATAATTATAATTAACGGTTGATATATATGAGAAATTCTATTGTGACACAATCGAAGGTCTCATATACGTAAGTATATATGTACACACAAATACTTATTTACCTCCTACAATGTGCCAAAGAGTACCCAAATTCTCCTCCATTTGATTTTTCTTGGCGAATTAAATGCCCGAATTTAATACGAACTATGTGTGAATTTGTAAAACTATACATATTTAGGATTGAAAGTTTTCTTTTTTTTGCGATGAAATGTTGACTTGACTTTCCGATTTTCAAACGTAGTTGAAAAAGTCGAAAATAAGAACAATATTTCGACACAAAAATAAATTTCAATCTTAAATTGATATTGTTTAAAAGAATTTATATATTTACCTACAAATATTCGTAATTTATTTTATTTTGCCACTTGACAAATAACAATTATATATATATATGATAACAATTATATATATATATGCACACGCTCTAAAGAAAGCGCGCATAAAAGCAAGTTTAGCAACTCTGGACAGCGCGTCTGTCTTCCCGTCTTTGTCGAAATAGATATGTCATAATTTTGATTTTTATACAGAGCGGTTTGTGATATTTGCACCGGAAAAAATAAAAAACAGAAAGAAAACTCTCAAACGACGGCGTATTTGGAGGAGACGGCACCACCGTCTAGGTTTAATGGCCGCACAACCGGCAAGGGCGCGAGCAGATTACGATTATCTAATCAAGCTTCTCCTCATCGGCGATAGCGGTCAGTCATTGTTATATTCCAATACCTATTTTCATACTTTCTTTTAACACTATGATCGTGATGTTTGAATCCGTGATTTAATTGATCGTATGAAGGTCTTTGCTTGGCATAAAAAGGACATTTTTCTTCGATCTGTAGCTCAATGTGATATGCGTTGGCATTGATTAACTTTATGGCGTATTGATCGGAGGATACCCGCAAATACCGTGTACGGCCATAGGATAATAATGAAAAATTGTCCATTTTTTGTAGTAGTAGAAAATTTGGGCATTGCATGATGAGTTTGTGATGACGTACAAGAATTTTTGTTGGTGGTAAGTATGTAATGTTCAGTTTATTGCTTCGGGTAATGTTCGTGTTATGGGAGTTGGTTGGCCTCTTATCACACTGAATTTCGAGCAATGTAACGTTTGAGTCTGCTGTTATCGTGCCTGTTTGCCAGTTGTCTTGTCAAGCTTCCACTTGTTCTGATCGTAAGAGTATTTGTGTCTGATGCATGTAATGTCCTGTAGCCCTTCTTTTGGTCGCCTCTAGTTCGGTTAATTTTGATTTTTGTGGTCCTTGTTGCTTACATGCAATTGAATGCAGGCCAAAAGAGATATTCCATTTGTAATTTATACTTTAGCGTGTTGTTTTTCTATCTTACAGGTGTAGGTAAAAGTTGTCTTCTTTTGCGATTCTCAGATGGTTCCTTCACAACTAGTTTCATTACCACCATCGGGTAAGCTCTTTATTTCTACACAATACAATACTCTTGACGGATAAGTATTGTGTACTGAATGTGCGTAAATTTACTCCACAGAATTGATTTTAAGATAAGAACTGTTGAACTTGACGGAAAACGAATCAAGCTCCAAATATGGGATACAGCTGGTCAAGAAAGATTCAGAACAATAGCTACAGGTGATGATTGCTTTTTCGAGGCAAAAATTTATTTTAGTTGTTATTTTACTTGTTTTATTTTGCTTCTAGAGTGGTTGTGGAGAAAAAAAAATCAAAGGACTGGCTTCTTTTTATTTAATATTATTGGAATCTTAAATGGATTTCTGTACTCACTTATTGTTTTGTCACAAGACAAAGGTGGGATATCCTTCATAATACCTCCGTTCTTACTTGAGAACTTTTCTTGCATGAGCGTGGATAAATCTATGTTCCAATATTGGCTTGTGGTGCAGACAATTTAAAGATGGCTAAAAGCCGGTTTGCATGTTTTAATGATTAGAATAACAATCCAAGTACTCTGGCAAGTTATCAATTCACATTTCTTATCATACTACACTCAGTGGGCTTTTATCAATTCTGTAACTTTACTGGTTGGCTCTGCAATTGTTACAAATCAATAGTGGCTTTTCTTGGTTTATTCTCCCCCCCATGCTATTTAGGAGTTGTGAATTGCGTATAACCCATGCATAACATATATATTTTGTTTTGTTCTCATGGAAAATATACTCCCCAGCGTACTACCGTGGAGCAATGGGGATATTGCTTGTCTATGATGTCACTGATGAGGCGTCGTTTAATAAATAGTAAGGTTTCTTACCCTATATCTATTGATCTAATTGTTTGGCATGCTGCATACATTTTAATCCACCTGTAGCTTAGTGCATTCTCCCTCCATGTTTCTTTTATGCCCTGCAGCCGTATTTGGAATCGAACAGGTTGAATAATCCTCGTAAAAGTGATTGTTTATATGACTGATCATAGTGACAAGTGATTTTCTATCCAGACATTAGGAACTGGATCAGAAACATTGAACAGCATCCTTCTGACAATGTCAACAAGGTATTGGTAGGAAACAAAGCTGACATGGATGAAAGCAAAAGGGTATTTTTCTTTCTTAACTTTGTTTTAGTATTACATTTTGTTTTGAGGCAAAATGTGGTGTGTGGTTTAAGGCTAGAACAACATGGATCAACCTCATGTTTAGCTTGTCATCTTTATGCGGATTAATACTGATATATTTTCATGACATGTTGACTATTGGGATAACGCAGATGGTATTTTATTTTCTGGAAAATGAATTTACAAACTGGGTTCTGCTGATAAATTCGTCAAAACGTAGCCGTTCTTCATCCCAGAATCAGATTAGTGCTAACTTTATTGAAGAACATCAAAAATAGAAAAATTGAGGCTTTTCTGGGATATAAATTATGATAATTGTTCATGTAAACAACCTTTGACGGCATATACTTGAAAGGTCAAATTATAGGAGCTAATGATAGATTGGTAGTTAACAAGTTAAAACTCAAAATCTGTAGGACAACACTAGATTGGCAATTACCAGGTTAAATCAATCTTTAGGACAACAATAACATATAGCTCTTCCTGTTAAATTTTCTAGCATTTCACAAAAAATATTCAAGTTTCAATTGATTAATGTTGTTTAGGCTGTTCCCACCTCCAAGGGTCAAGCGCTTGCAGACGAGTATGGGATAAAATTCTTTGAAACCGTGAGTAGTCTGAGAACTCGTTGATAGTCAGAGCATCAATGTATGGCAGTTGAAGTGTATAATTTCATGCAGAGTGCTAAAACCAATCTTAACGTGGAAGAAGTTTTCTTCTCAATAGCTAGGGACATAAAGCAGAGGCTTTCAGAATCCGAGGGCAAAGCAGAGGTAAATACCAGGTTTTCTTTGGCATGATTTTGAGATGCAAGTTGTAACTACTTTTATCAGGTTCCTTATTTATCAATGACATTTGTCTCTACAGCAACCATCAACTATCAACATAAATCAGACCGATGCTGCTGGAGGTGGCCAGAAGTCAGCTTGCTGTGGTTGAATGCATGTAAGATAAAAAGATTGAGGGCACTAAAGTAGGTGCCACATCTTTATAACTATTGTGTTAGTATTCCTCACTTTCGGGAGTTGGTTATTAGGGGCAAACCCTGCAGACTTCATATATTCTCTCTACATAATTATGTTTTGACGTTTCATCAGAGATAAAAAGTTCCCTTATTTTAGTAAGAGAACAAATAGGATTGATTTTCGCAAATTAGCTATTGTAATCGTTTATAGCAATCCTTAATACTACCCCCCACCGTGATGATGGTGACTTACTTGACCCGCATGAGTGTCGTGGTCACTGCACACTACATAAGAATTTCTTCATGCTTGTGCCGGTTGTGATGTTATTTGTCGTGACAATATGCTTTTTAGTCGCAAATTGCATGGACATGGAAATTAAAATTATATTGATGCAAAACTTTGAAAAAAAAAATCAAGAACTGTATTTTTACGAATAGACTAGTTGTCTGTGTAAGTAGTTTTTTGAATTGATAGTCATAAAACTAGTGTTTTGGTTGTGATTTAAGATGTTAATAAATATATAAACTATAAATCCTTAGGTTGTAATCGAATCGAGCCGAACCGAGTAGTTGGGTGTTCGAGTTCAGTTCGTTACATTTCAACTAGGTTCGAGCTCAGTTCGAACTCGTTTATATTTCTTTTTCAAGCTCGACTCGTAAAAAATGATTCGAGCTAGAACTTGAGTTCGAGCTCGTGTTCAAGATTGACAACATAAATATTCACAATTCACCAACATTTATAGAATCTAATGGTTGTATATTTTTTCGTTTTTCGCCGATGTGGGACATCAAGTTCTCAAGCTCGAACATGTTTGCAAGCCTGACAAACCGAACACCTAAAAGCTCGAGCTCGGTTCATGAAAATTATCGAGCTCGGTTCGAGGCTCGAGTTTGGTTCATTTATTAAATGATCGAGTTTCGAACGAGCTTTTTTCGAGTCGAGATCTGAGTCAATCCCGAGTAACTCTGTTCATTTACACCCCTATTAAAATCCACATAGGTCCTATTCTACTTGAAATGTCAAATAGAACAATATATGCTGTGATCATTACTCTCATACAATATATAAAAAAAATTAAAGCCTGTAGTATTTGATAGAACAAACTTGACTTAATTTTAAAATAACTTGTTAATTTTAAAATAACTTGTAGACTCTCTGGTCTCCCAGTACTGAACAACTTTATGAAGAAATATAAAATTGAATTTCTAAAATGCCCCCATCCCCCTTCTTCCTACCTGTATATTGGAATTGGACTAGAAGGGAAACTAGCAAGATTGTGCTCACTAATGCAACTATCTACCAGAAAAATACATCGATAATCTGTCCCTCAAAACTGATCCAGCTTTGTCAACAGAATCACAAATCTCCTGCCTATATCCTGGATCGTGATGGAGAGACGAGGGAAATTCGTCAAAAACATCGTCTTCCATGTCTATGACAATGTTGTGGAGTATGCAGCATACTAGGATAAACCTAGGTAGCTTATGCCTGTCTGGTCTCCACATTTCCCCTTGAATCATCTTCCAAACCTCCTTCAACCTTGCTAAAGCTCTATGAGCAACAGCTTGAGTTGCAAGGAGCCTCTTATTAAAATCTGCTTCGGTTTTCGAAAGTTCTTTCGCTTGATATGGAGTCACAAGCCAAGGCAACAATGGGAACCCAGAATCGCCAATTATATATTCTGTTAACTCTGTTTCTTCTGATAGATGGATCTTCTTTCTGTTCAGCTTCTCCCCATTCTGGCACTGTTTGAAGAAACTCGAACTCCAAAGCACGGACGAGTCGTTCATCTTCCCAGGCCACCCGGTGACTATGTTACGGAACCTCAAATCGGGATCCACAATTCCTTGCAGGATCATGCTGTGCTTCTGCTTGGGATCGAGCCAAGTGTCGGCTTCTTGATCAGACGACTTCAACAGCATAGTTATGTGAGTTGTGTCGATCGCACCACAACAATTTGGGAGGCCTCGGATTTTCTCGAACTTCTGTTTTATGTCTGTCATTTCATGTTCAGTTGAAGGCCACTGGAGGTGGTGAAGACCCTTTTCTTCGATGGCCTCCACAAAGCGCCACGTCACTTGTGACACGGTTGAATGGTGTGCTCCAAATGAGTCCCCAATGGAGATTAGTGAGTTGCCGGACCCAAGCCTTACTAGTGCTAAGGCTACCTGGTCATTTAACGTCATTGGCTTACCATTTGTAAAAGCAAAATGCGTCTTGGCCATCATATGCTCTTTTACTAGGGAACATATATAGTCGAAAGTTTTTCTTGACACTTTGAAAGTAGATCTGAAGTTATCCAGTATCTTTGAAGACGACGGACTGCCTGCAGATTGATAGCGAAACATCAATGTCAGAAGAAAAATGAAAGAGCATCAGAAAGCATGAAATTGCAAAGGATAAGTCAACCAAGTTGAGATGCCGAATCTAAGCCTCGGTGATATTTTGGTTCTATCTAAAAAGTTATGAAGAAACATCTTCCATAACAATGACGCTGATGATACTGCATGACAGATGTTTGGTGGTGCTCTAATATGACAAATTTGCAAGAACCTTTTACGGCTCAAGTACCCCGTAAATTTAGTTTAACAAATGTAGATTGCTTAATACATTAACTCAGAAAGACATGAAATCCCCTGGAGAATACATAGAAAGGGGAACATTGCAGCATGCACAAGTCTTCTCAATGTGCATATGTGTATATGACTGAAATACTGAATTATATATGTACGTATAAAAAGAAAGACCCAACACAACAAAGCATTTGACAATTCATCCTTATTACTTTATAGACATTGGGTGCAAATACAAAGTTTGCCATTTTTAGTTCTTAACAATAATTAACAGCAGATGTACTCAATGGACAATTCCTTCCAGATTCTGAGGTAAACCTTCAAAACTTCCGCGTGGGTGTGACCAAATATGGTCAAAACAAACTTTTAAATGTAATTCGTGTGACTAATTGAGGACTTCAGACTTTTCAAAATATGCTTCTATCACAATGTAAATTTCCCATCTAATGCTACTTTCTTGTGAAGAGGACATGCAAACAATGTACAACAGTGGTAAGTTGCAGAAGGTAATGGATTTATTTATCTGCAATCACCATCTTTTGTATATATGTCAAGGCATTGTGTCCCACAAATGCATCTGCATAATGTTGACATGAAAAGAAGACAGCATTCTAATAGACAATATTGCTAACATGATTATCTACAGCTTAAAAGAGTCAAAGATTTTCATACAATTTAAACTCTATTCCATAATGAAAAAGAAAACTGATACAGATTTGTTAAAATTAAAAACAAAAATTGAAAAGACGCAGAAATATCATTGGAAACCACTGCATGTGCAAGTCATAAAGAATTGAGCGATTAGTTTCTCCTTATCTACTGCTGCATTTTCTAATTTTTGTACCAATACTCGAGCTGCATGTAAAAATTAGTGCCAAGGTGGAGCTACTTTTATGTTATTAAAATGTTTCAAAATCTCACCAAGAAGTTTTTATGACAGAAAAAAAGCTCAAGAGTGAAAGATGAAAGCTTATATGCCACCAATACTACACAAAGTACTAAATCAGTTATTCATAGATTAAGTGTTCCTCTGCTTATCATCCTACTCTCAGATATTGAAATAATATTGGGCACTAAAGAATTTTTCAACAGAAACTCATTCTAGATAGGTCCCCAATTATTTCCATATTATCCCACTTGTTTTGCTATATGTCATATTGGAAAAGAAGAAGATTGTACTTTGTATTGTCATTATGTAAATCAGTACACCTGACGCTGGCTTTGATGAATAGTAAATAAATTATTCTGCCTGAATATATGAAACAATAATTTCCGAAGAGAAAAGCAGGCATCCAAAACAGATATGAGGGGACAATAAAAGAAACACAACAGGTAAACCATGTCTGATGCCAAGCAATTCAAGCATTACTAAAAGAAACTGGCCTTACAGCATAGATCCACACAGTATACCGTGGAAAATAAATGTATAACTATGTAATCAACTGCCACAAAACTTGAGAAATAGCCTTTTCAAAATTACCAGCAATTGTCTTTGACAAAGCATCCCACCACTCAGTAGAGCCCTCCTCTGAAGAACCAGAGACCAAAGAGTTTTCTTCAGCTTTCCTCTCTATTTTTCTTTTCTTTTTATTCCCTCTCACTGGCCCCATTAGTGCGAATTGAATCAAAGTCCCACTACATCAAAAATGATTGGAAATCAAAAGAACTTGTTAGAATTCACATGCAACTCGCATCATTTCAAGTAAAAAAAGACTGAAAGTTATATGAGAGCAGATCATGAATAAGGCAAGGAAACTACAAAAAGGAAAATATACATGTAACTTGTGTATGGATATGATACATAGGTTCTCAGCTATAGAAGTCATTAGTATGCATATAACTTGACTTTCGTCTTTCGTTTCAGAGTGCAGCATTTACCAATTGAAAAGAAGTTTCTGAATAGAGTTAAGAGTCAGTGATAACTTATAGGGAAAATGTGAGAAATATGACTAAGAATAATAAAGAAACATCTGATAATAAAATCTAAACCTGCAACTACACATATTGAGTTACCTCAGCATGCTACAAAAATACGAAACCGAGAATTAGATCAAAAATAGCATAAGTTCAGAAAATGGATTCGTAGTAGAGTGCATGAATACTGTAATCTGGCATATAAATTTCAAGCACAAATAATACTTTGGGAGAGTCAAAATAATATCACAGGAAATAATTTTGAAACACGAAAGAAAAAAAAATCCACGGTATCTTCAAAATCATCACAAGATAAATTTACATTCATCTGAAATGTTCCATACAGGAAAAGGAAAGAAATCAGCAGCAAAATTCGACCACGAGTAATCGCAAGCATACAAGCCAAGCTCAAAAACGAATATATGAAATCCTGCCGCTAGATTCAGAAAGCAATGCGCACATCAATCTCGAGACTTCCACGCGAGTCAGAAGGAAAAAACTCGAGATCACAAATTAAGCAAATTGCATCTTTAATACACTACCTAACTGCAGCCACAGAGTTTACTAGTTATATCACCGTACAATAAAATGTTAACTCCTTTAATCTCTGACTGCGACTGTATCCATTATAAATTCGTATTTTTCCTTTTTTTTTTCTCCAAACCAATTGTTATCACACACATTCCCCATCCACGGCAGCAGAATCCAAGCAGGAACATATTGCCATTAAATCATTTCTCAACCAATATATAGTTAGAGAATTCACGCAATACAACACGAGCAGAAGTCCAACACTTACCCTCATATACAAAGATACCGTAAAACACGCACTAATCAACTGAAAACATAGCATACAAACATCTAACTGGACGAACATGAAGCGGATGAATGAATTACATACCTTCGCAAATTGTTTCACTGCGCTTTTGCGTTCAGCGCCAAACGAAACGAGAGAGAGAATTCAACGAGAGCCCGTTGGTTTGGGTCTTCTTTCTACCACTTTTTCTCGACTCTTTTTATGTAAGAATGCTTTTTATATTGGCCTGAACAGTTAGCAAATAAATTCAAGGATTTTATTAATTATATTGGATTTAATAAAAATATTTAAAATGTATAACATCGTGAATGAACTGAGAGGTTCTTATGTTAATTTTGATAGTTTATTGTCAGTATGTCAGAAATTAGAATTTCTTCTTTGCGTTGGCCATTCTACTTTAGTGGGGGCTGAATTAAAAGAAAACCAAAAACTTGTATTGCACCGTTTAAATAATCAAATTTAAAATTTAAATTTATATTCGGCCTGAATCGTAAATTGAAATTTGCATAAATGATTTAGATCATTTAACAGGAGGGTTTTTTATTAGAAAATTATCAAGTTTGAATCTCTATAAATTTTAGGTGCGTGATGGGTTCAACCGCAATTTTGAGTTCCAATTGTGTTAAAAATAAAATAATTTTTTAAATAAAAAAAATCGTACCAACTTTGTGGGTCACAATGGAGCAAGAATTTGCTATTATGGAGGCAGATATAAGCCATTCAGAATTATTGCCGGACTAATTTTGAGAGTGATGGAATAATATGGACCTTCTTTTTTGTTCAAATAAACTAGAGCTTTGTTAATACATGCCGGACGAAATAAGGTCATTTTATTAGTTTGTATTTAGAAAAATTAAAAATGTCATATTAGTTTATTTAGGAGAAAAAATGTCATATCTATCTATACCTATTATAGAAATGTGCATATTTCTCCCAAATTATTTGTATTCTATCTTGTCCTCTTAAAATAATTATTTTAGGGGACAATAATATAATCATCGATGCATGATATAATTAACTTACTTTTCTTTATTTTGATATTATATATAAAACAATGTAATTTAAATATTATCCTAACACTTTTTTATCTTCTATTATTCTTATATAATAATAATAATAATAATAATAATAATAAATATCACAAATTAATAAATTACCTTATTCATAATGAAAAATCTATATCTATTATAAAAGTGTGTTAATTCGTCCAAAATATTTGTTTATTATTTTATCTCTTTTAAATATTTAATTCTAATGACAATCATATAATTATATATACCTGTAATATCTAATATTTATTTATATTAATATTATCTACTAGAATTATAGTTATCTAATCTATATCTATAATTATAATATAATTTATATTTTATTTGTATGACTTTCACATTCTTTAGTATTAAGAACATAAATATGATATAACATTATTTAATTTTTTTAATTTATACAACAACTCAAGACAATTTCATGAAGTTCAAAAATATCGATTCAAGACTTGAATTGCTTAATGTATGATTGCACTTAAGTATGTGAAAAATCAAAGATAGTGTATAACTAACTCTTTTGAAATATATAGATCAAAACATTGACGTCTAAAAAATAAACAAATCCCTAATAATAACTGAAGAAGTCAAATTAAACTAAAAAAAATAAAAAAAAATATTAAGAAAAATGATCAAGTCAATGGAATAAAATAAATTATTAATTGTGGGTTGCAACCTTATGAGGTGCAAGAAATGAAAGTAAAATGTCCAAAAAAATATGAAGATTACACAAAAATTCCAAATATGTTATAAAGAAGAAAAAAAGAAAATATCCATTTGAGTTACGATGAGCACTAACTTGATATTCGATAAACATATATTTGAGCAACAATAATAAAAGAAGTTATAAAAT
>AYJT01039473.1:0-11423 GCA_001278415.1 Ocimum tenuiflorum
GGGGGTGGACAAAATGGGTGAAAAGAAGATCATACATGGGTCTGGCAAGGCTCCCCATTGACATGATATTTATGAGGAAATGCTCCATTCTTTTGTAATTGCCACAGCAATTGTCCCAAGAGCAAAGAGTGAACTTTAGCATGTGCAAACAGCAAACGAATTTCGCGACACAAAATATAAAAAATAAATTTGACTACTAGCGCAGCACTGACCTTAGAATATGATTGAATTATTAAGCCAGAAAGATAATGGCGATAACTGGGATCGACTCTTCCGTTCA
This sequence comes from Ocimum tenuiflorum, assembly GCA_001278415.1. Classification (NCBI taxonomy): domain Eukaryota; kingdom Viridiplantae; phylum Streptophyta; class Magnoliopsida; order Lamiales; family Lamiaceae; genus Ocimum; species Ocimum tenuiflorum. The sequence continues at coordinate 281 of AYJT01039473.1, forward strand.
ATTCTACGAGGCTCCTCTTCCATGGACGCCTAAATTTCAGGGCTTCGGATATCACAATTCACAAACCACAAACTCAAGCAATAAACTGGTTTATGTTTTTTACCTGGGTTTGAAAAAATTTTACCTCTTCACTGATTTGGGTATCTCCGAAAGCGTATTTGCAGGAACCAAATATTTTTCCATGAATTCTTTTTCTTTAGTTTTCACCTCTCCTGCATCAATTTAGGTGGCTGGGGTAAAGAAGTATCAGTCTCCCGCCAATTTTTAGTCTGAGTTTAGGGCGTTCAAAAGAAATGAATAAATAAATCATCACAGAAAAATAGTGTAAATGACAAATTTGCCCCGAGCTAAGCAATGGAGCTATCCGCTACGGAGGCACTGTAGTCTGTAGCCCTTAATTGTATATTGATTCTTCGAATGCTAATATTGTCTTTTTCTTTTTAGTTGGTTTCAGTGGGGGACACAGAAACTCAAAATTGAGTAAGAAATTTATAATACAGAAAATATATTAATAAATATTATTTAATATTCAAAATTTTACAACGAAAAATATACCTAGAGAAAACACTCCACATGCAAAGAAAATTACGATGGTGCTTGAGCCAGTTGAGCCTTTATTTTTTTGAAAGCAGACTATGATATCATCATCAATTTGTAAGAAAATGTATTTCTTAGAAAGTGAGCAAACAATCATTAGAATTACAGTTATAATTAAAGTATCTACTAAAATCAAAACCAAAAATACTTATAAAATTATATTATAAATTAAAACTTTTTAACCATTTTAGGGACCAAATTGTTTAATCATTTTAGTTATGTCGCGGATCAAAGAGAAAAGGATTATAAACAATGTATTTGATTTTTTATATTTTACAAATGCAAAGAAAATTATATTAGTGGATCTCATTTTAATTTTTAATTGATGGACTTAAATATTTGAGGTGTTGATTATTGCCTTGTGGAGATTTAAGGTCTTAATTTTATATTAGACTAGTTTTACACCTGCGCATTGTGCGGTTCAACTGAATTGCTAAAATATAATAAATAAAATGATATTCTTATCATTGGAAAAATATTTAATTGTCCATAAATATTCTCAATAGAATTATACTATAAGTTATTAATTGCATATTATATATTACATATAAACCAATTTAATGGAAATAAAAAGAGTAAAACAAACCGAAAACCTGCAAAAATAAAATTTGATGTAAAAAATGAGCTCAACTTAAATGATAAAATAAAAAATATATATTTTTATTAATTTCCAATAAATTAATTCAACAATAAATAAAAATAAATAAAATTAGCGAAAATAAAATATTTTTAGAGGAAAAATATATAATGTAATTTTGTTGAGTTTTTTTATTACTTATTATATTAATAGATATATATTATAATATAAATAATAGGAAATAAATCAAAGAAAAGGTGAAATAGTGTAAATGATGTGATGTTTTTGGGAGGAAAAGTGGCAAAAATGTAATTTTTAAGAACTACTCTCGTTTAATATATTAATAGATAGATTGTAATTTATAGTAAATAAATAATGCACGTACAATTATGTGTATATATTTTTTAAAAAATACAATCACACATATATAATATATATGTATTTAAAAAAATTGGGGCTACAATTGTACCCCCATTTTTTTTCAATGTATATCCGCCAGTGGTTGGTGGTTGGGTCAGTATGGTATATCGGAGTTTCTTGCCGATAGCGTATATGGTACCATACTTAACGATATGAGGAAAATCGATACCTCATACTTTTACTGTACCAATTTTTTTTATATACCGAAATTTCGGTATGCATTATTTTTATATCGTTATTGTACGGATTTTTTCGGTATATCATACCGTGCCAAAATTTTTATGGTATACTAAAAACTTAAGGGCAAAAGAAGAGAAAACTTAAGGGCAAGTTTTAGGGAACTGAGAATGTTGGTGCAACGACGGTGAAGGACAGAAGAAGAGAAAACTAAACTAATATACAGGGAACACTTGGTGCGACGTGGTCCGCATGGAGCGGGGTCGAGCAGCGGTGCATGGCGTGGTGGTGTGGGGTGGTGCAGCAGCATGGAGAGGGGTGGTGAGGGGCGCAGCCGGAGCAGGGCGGTGCGGCGCCGGCAGGAGCAGCGTGTGATTGAGATTTGAGAAGGAGCAGCATGTGATGTAGCATGTAGAGAATAGATTGAATAATGGAGAAGGAGAAATTAAGGTTTAGGAATCAGAATATATTTTAATTTTAAATCAGTAAAATATAAATATAGAATTAATAAAAATAATTTTAATATGTATGGTACCGAAAATTACAATAATGTTGGTATTATTTTCAATACAATATCTTGAGCTTTTTTTCCAATTCCTATTAGTTGCTTTTTAATTTTAAATCAACTCATCTTCCACTCCAACAGACTTGTTTTACAACACGATTCTCTCTTTGTTAAACCCTGATTCCCCGAGATTTAAAAATTCCATTATCTTCACAAAAATTCCTATTTTAGTGAAGTTTGATTAAACTAATCCTTAATTGCTCTGAGATTTAGGTTGCTAAATAGGCTTTGAGTTTGACTTGCTATTTCAAAGTATAATAGCAAATAGCGATCTTGAATTTTATGGGTAATTAACCTTCGAGAGCAAAATGTATAACTAGTGAGTATTATTGCTAATGTGTTGGGTGCATTAGTTCTTCTTTATTAAATGTGGTGGACCCCGCTCGTACGAGTGTGATGGGCACTCACATGGAGTCTATACGAGTGTGATGGGCACGTATAATATTTGTTACTATGAGATGTGTGATGGTTAATGGATGTTTTGTTCAAGAAATGTTGTATATTCATTGTGTTTGAATCCAAATTATGACAAGTGACTCTCTCCATTGGATAGAGCTTCTCGGCAAACGACATTCTGATTTCAAACTTATAATTTGCTTACAAATTATGAAAAGCTCGAGAGGCATCAGCCTAAGGCCATTTCCACTGGCAAATTATATAATGCAACTGGAGTTGAATTTATAAATTTTCACCATCATCTCAGACCGTCAACTGTAAATTTCCTTTTATAAGGAAATATTAGAATTTCATTCTTTCTACAATTCAGTTAATTTTTTTCTTATAAAAAAACTGGGTTATTGTACATATGTTTATATATAGTAATACGAGAAACTACTTTTTTTATTAAGCATCATTTGAATTTATTTTAAATAAATTCTTTTTCAAAAATATAAAGAATAATTATAAGAAATTGTTGTTTAGCATTAAACTAACTTTTCATATTTGATTATCAGTATTGTAATTTTTAATTGTTGTTAATTTGTTATTTTGGCCCATAGGCATCCATCGAATATCTCAAAGCTCAGCCTCTCCTTGACACTAAGCCTAAGCTTTCGAGCCTTAAACATGTTGACAGGTTAATCGATCATCTCGGTTGCTTAACTAATAAGACCTTCATACTCTCCCACAGTGTGCGCCCTTTTGAATTGGCAAATCAGCAATGTCTATTGTCTTGTTGAGGTTTGGAGACGAGTTCGAGTGTGGGGGTGAGAGAAAATATGAGAAAGAGGTGAAAATCTAGGTGAACTTCGTTTTGAAGGGGGTCCGCAACAAAGGCCCAAAATTAAGGTCTTTTGCCACGGTCAACCCCACAGCGGGGGGGCATTGACTGCGGCTGGCAAACCTTGTTTAGGCATTTTACTGCAATCCCTTTTGCGGTTAGGAGGCGAGACCGCGGCTTAGGCAATTTCGGCGTGGTGTAGCAGATTTTGTGATTCTGGGCAATTTTCGGAGTTTCTTTGGGCACAAGCCGAGATTTTGGGCTTGGTTGTAACCCTAATGCTAAATAGGTCCTCTTGTAATCAGTTTCTTGTGCCTATGGGTGCCTATACGATTTTCTCTAATGTGTATCCTATCTTGGTAGTGCCCCCAGATATAGCCATTAATTTGGTGAACTGGGTTAACAAATATCGTGTTATTGTATATTCTTATATTCTTTGGATGATATATTCCTAAAAGGTCTAAGCCAGGTAGAGCTCTCTAATGCCCATATTTCTCTTCGGCACGAGTTCACGTATTTTCCTCCCATTCTCCATGATCTAGCTCATATATAGTCTTCTTCATTGTTCTCTAGGGCTTTTAATGATTTATCCAAAGTCCTTCTCCCATGCAATCTTTATCATTTACTCCATCAACTTCTTACTCGGGTTAAGTTATTCTCAAGAGTAAAATTTCTACTTATCATTTCTCAATGAGCCATCTCAAGTCAAACTTTATGTCTAAGATTTCATGGGCATTAGAGTGGGATCAATTCAACCTATTGTTAGGAATATTTGTATTTTGATTGATGTCAAACACCATTAGTGCAGCTAATTAGTGTAGAACTGATCCCAGATTGTAATATGTATAGGTTTGAATTTGTAATAGCTTAGGTTCACAGAAAACTGAAGCTGGAAGAGTTCAAGACCTGAAGGTTATGAAGATCAAGTTTTGAGAAACCACAATTGTGGTGACACAGCTGTGAGATATCACAACTGACTCCTTTAGCTGTGAGTATGAAGTCCACAACACATCAATCAATTGTAATGAACACGGCTGACAGTTACTCATAAACTGACCAACTTAAAAAGAGAAAAATAAGAAGACTCCAAGTTGACACCTAGATTAGCTAACTGTCACTTCGGAGAAAAGGTTGATAGAACTCAAGTCAGTTCTCAGTCAACCTTAAAGCTCAGTTATCTCTAGTGCAACTGAGATTCAAAAGAGGAATGTTAGAAGTGATAAGATGTATAGCAGAGTTGACCTACCGAATTATACCATAAAAGGTAATCAGTCCCCGATTATTATTCAACAGAAAATAACCTTAGTCAAATATCCATTTTCAAACGCCGATTATGAGGAATTTGTCTGTTGTTTCACAACGGATACTATTAAAATCCCTCATCTATAAATAGAAGATCGAAGCAAGGAGAAGAAGTTAAGAATTATGATTCACGCTCTCAAATTCTAAGCCATCTGCGATATCTCACAAGCTCTTTAAGCCATCTTCTGAGTCTTTAACTCGAGACCAATCTGGTGATCCAAAACTTTCAGCTGAGGATACCGAGAAGTTCTTAGATATCTTTCATCTAAGAACAACACTAAAACTTGATCCAAGTTCACGAAGAGAACTAAAATCTTCATTCGCAGATCAAGAAGCCTAGGAAATTGATTCTGGTAAAGCTTCGAAGATCAGTTGTGTCTGCGATCGAGGATAGAAAAGATCCTCCATTTCAGAAGAAGCTTAACTGTAATCCGTGTTCAAACACCATGTACAAGAAAGATTAGTAGATTCCCATCATCGTGAAGGAAGAGAGGATATAGAATTGTTTATATCCAAACTTCTATAATACCCGTGTCATTTACTGTTTCATTTAAATATTTGCTAAGTGTTTGAAACCTAGCTACCAAGTCGTAGCTGGAGTAAAACTGTTAAATAAGCTTGAAACCTACTCGATAAACAAACACAATTTTGTTGACCCAGCTGATCGGTCAACAAGTCAGCTGAGATTAAAATTTAGGCCTACTATTTCCGTATGTATTTCTCACTAACACTTCCGCAAAAGCTATATTCTCTAAATTGGGACCATCAAGTGGTATGGGAGCAGTTGGTCCAAAAGACAGATGTTTTTGAGACACTTAGGACCATATCCAATTTTCCAAGTGTTTGTCTTGTTGCGAGTAGGTTATTTTGATTGATTTTAAAGATGACATCCACCCGACTACCTAAGTTTTCAGTCGAGAACTATACCACTTGGAGGAGGAGAGTCAAAGCTCAGCATGAGGACATGTGGCTAGTAATTGAAGAAGGTCTTCTAAAGATCCAAAAAGTCAATACCAGCCGCACTACCCCTGATCAGCCAGAATGCATTGAAAAGCCTCATGCAGAATGGACGCCCGACGATAAGAGACGTCATCAACTAGAATATTTGGCCCAAGATATTCTCTTCTCCAAGCTCGACAAGGATCAAATGAAGAATGTGGAAAAATATGAATCGGCCAAGAAAATCTGGGATTTCCTTGAGGATCTGTGCAGAGAATCTAAGCAGATCATGCGCAACAGACTTCAGGTTTGCAAGGAAAAATACGAGTCATTTGCTATGCTAATCGGAGAATCTAGTATGCAGATGGAAGCCAGATTCAACTCCATAGTCAGTGAGCTGTCAGTCCTTGGGAGATCATATCCTGTAGTTAAGCTCAACGCAAAAATCTTGGCGCGCATGACAAGAGAAGACTGGTTCATGAAGGCCACGATGTTGAAGGAATGTGTTCTCTCAAAGATGCCGACGAAGGATGTGTTCGCCATCCTGCAAAGAAAAATGGAATTTGACATAGCTCGGATAGACGAGCATGAAGCCAAGAAGGCTACCCAGTAGCCGCCAAAGCTGAAGGATGCTGCCCTCTTCGTCAAGAAGAAGTTCTTACCAAGGAAGCAACAAATATCTCAATTTACAGCTCCCGCAGCTGTAACGGTAGAAAAGCCCTCCACCTCTTTAATGAAAACCCCTGCCAGCTCGGTTCAAGAGTTGGAGAAGTAGATGAGGATCCTCACAAAGAAGCTTGAGAAAGCCAAGCTAAAGGCTCAAGCTGTTGAGGAAAATAAGTCCGACAAGTCACAGTTCCGAAGGTGACAACAACGAACATGCTTTCAGTGTAACTCTCTTTATCGTTTAAAATTTAACTGTCCAACAGATTGGAGAGTAAGAGCGAGCAAAGCTAAAGAGAAGCTTCCAAAGAAGATTCTCAAAAGCTTATGCAGATGCCATGCTGACCAGAACTGAGATGCCTGACATAACTTATGACGATCAAGTTCTGGAATCAGACTCTTGTAGCAGCTCCGATGATGAAAAGCAACTTGTCACATTCATGGCTAACACTAAAGAGGAGACCGAAACTACACTTACCTCAGCTGAGGATGAGGTAACTAATTCATCTCAGTCATTGCATGTGCATGAGCATGAGACTGATGATTTAGAGTAATGCCAGCTATCCAGGCCAGCTGCAGTCTCTAAGGCTGCACAACTAAAGTAAGAACAACTGACTGCAAAGTCAAATACCCTTTCCAAAGCCGCAAAGCCAAGGGATACTCAACTGCCTAGGGCACCAGCTACTCCATACCCAGTTGTACAAAAGCAAGTTGGAGTCAACCCAGTTTTGCCAAGTCAGACTTGAGACCCTCAACCAGCCAGCACCCACAAGGGAAGAAACTCAGTTATGCTGAGTACAACTAACAGATTGAGAGAATCAACCGTCTAGGGCTGGGATATTAATTCAAGAAGCCCAAGATAGTTGTCCGAGGGTCGAGACCTCGAAGTTATGTTAAAAAACAAGTTCCAACTAGGAACCCAGCTAAAACTCAGGTCAGTTCTCAGTAAACTTTAAAGCCCAGTTGTCTCTAGTGCAACTGAGATTCAAAAACGGAATGTCAGAAGTGACAAGACGTGTAGCAAAGCTAACCTACAAAATTGTACCGTAAAAAGGTAGTCAGTCTCCGGTGATTATCTAGCGGATAATAACCTTAGCCGAATATCCAGAGGATAAAGAGGGGATAAAGTCTGCTGCAAGTACATAAACTGCACCATTTTCAGACGCCGGTTTTGAGAGTTTTGTCCGTTGTCTCACAACGGCTACTATTCAAATCCCTCGTCTATAAATAGAGGAGTCGAAGCAAGGAGAAGAAGTTATGAATTACAATTCACGCTCTCAGATTCTAAGCCATCTGTGATCTCTCTCAAGCTTTCTTAGTCATCTTCCGAGTCTTTAGCTCGAGACCAATCTGGTGATCCAAAGCTTTCAGTTGAGGATACCGAGAAGTTCTTGTTGAGGTAAAAATCTGATCAAGCCAAATGGAAGTTTTCTACTAGATTCTGATAAATAATTTAACAGAAAAGATGATAAAAAAATAGAGAGAATTTGGTATTATTTAGCTCGTTTGAAAGTATTTTTGTACATCAATCGAATCATCTCTTTTCTCGCAATAGGTGATAGGAAGATTATTAAATGTGTCTTACTTTCAACAAAGATACACGTATTTATACTCTTTTCCCTACAACTAGCCTGGTTAAAATAATTGATTACATGGAAATAAATGCTAAATAACCGCTAATCAACAGTTAGTAACGCATGTAATCATTGAATACAATAAATGAGTCAAGCTACTATTTAGTCTTTGACCAAATCTGTACTTTTAATGCTTCTAGTAACGCCAGCCAGCTAAGGTTGTTGAGCTAAGTTCCCTACTAAACTTCCTTACTAACTTTGCCAGTGCTAAGTAGGCTTCCGATCTTTCTTTTCCTTACGAGACACAGTCCCATTCCACTCTTACCTAGCCCGCAAGGTCTCATCTAAACTCCAAAGCTCAGCTAGACCACGAGCTTATGAAGAAGACCTCCGTTCCTGCCGAGTCAGACGCCATGTCGATCTAGCCGCCACGTGGAGCACAACTGTCACCATGGAGATTTTCACCCCCAACAGTTCTTAGATATCTTTCATCTAAGAAAAACACTAAAACCTAATCCAAGTTCACGAAGATAACTAAAATTTTCACCCGCAGATCAAGAAGCCTAGGAAGTTGATTCTGGTAAAGCTTCGAAGATCAGTCGTGCACGCGATCGAGGATAGAAGAGATCATCTGTTTCATAAGAATCTTAACTGTAACCCATGTTCAAACACCGTGTATAAAAAAGATTAGTGGATTCCCTTCATCGTGAAGGAAGAGAGGACGTATGATTGTTTATATCCGAACCTCTATAATATCCGTGTCTTTTACTGTTTTATTTAAATATTCGCTAAGTGTTTGAAACCCAACTACCAAGTCGTAGTTGGAGTATAACTGTTAAACGTACTTGAAACCTACTTGATAAACAGACACATTTTCATTGACCCAGCTGACTCGGTCAACAAGTCAGTTGAGATTAAAATTTGGGCCTACTATTTCCGCATTTGTTTCTCACTAACACTTCCGCAAAAGCTATATTCTCTGATTTGGGGCCATCACCTATCTATAAATATATTGATTGAACTCAACATATGATGTTCAATCATAAAACAACAATAACCTATTTCATCTTATATAGTGTCCAAAGATACGTTTAAATTTATTAAAGAACAAGAATAGTTTTGGCCCATGCAAGTCTCCAAGCTGCGACCTTTGTGTTATTAGCACGACTCTCTAACCAAGTGAGCTAATATGCCACTTTTGCTTTGATAAAATATCGACATAACTCATCGTATGATGTTCGGTAATAAAATGGCAATAACTTTTTCCATCATATATCATGTCCAGAGGTACATTTAATATATTAGAGAAACAAAATAGTCCTAGCCCATGCAGGTCTTGAACCTGCGACGCGAAAACCTGCGACCTTCGCGTTATTAGCACGACGCTCTAACCAACTGAGCTAATAGGCCACTTTTGTTTTTATATAATATTGGTAGAACTTAGTGTATAATGTCCGGTCATAAAAAAAATAATAACTTGCTATCCTATATCATGTCCAAAGGTACATTTAAAATTATAGAATAATCAAAATAGTTTTGGCCCATCCAAGTACATTTAAAATTATTAGAAAAATAAAAATAATTTTGGCCCATGCAGGTCTCGAACCTATGACCTTTGAGTTATTAGCACAACGCTCTAACCAACTGAGCTAATAGACCACTTTTGATAAAATATTGATAGAAGCCAATCTATCTTTGGTCATAAAACAAGAATAACTTGCTACATCTTATATCATGTCCAAGATACATTTAAAATTATTAGAGAAATAAAAATAGTTTTGGCCCATATAGATCTGGAACATGTGACCTTTGCGTTAATAGCACGACGATCTAACCAACTGAGATAATAGGCCACTTTTATTTATTTAATGGATTTTAAATTTATATAATATGCACTCCCATGTTGACTAGAATCTTTTTCCATAGTCATCTTAGGATGGGTCGTAATAATTTCATATCTCTCCAAACCTTTGTTGAATTGAGTTCTATGTTTTCTAAACCGATCTTCGTTATCATGATGCTCTTTAGATTATATCTAGAGCCAAGTCATTGTTCTATGACCTTCTGGAATGATGGAATCTTTAAATCATATTGTGCTCTTTGAATCATCTTATTCACTTTATTTTATAATCTTCTAGAATGGTCAATCATATGAGGTATCTTGTTCTCCAACAGACTTATCCAGTTTAGGATCATCATTACGGTATTCTATAGTCTTACATAGACTAGATACAAAGGTAAAATCTTTTCGTACACACCTACTATTTCGTATTGTTTCTAACGTATACGATAATTGTTCATTACTTGATGCCATTGAGTAGACCTCAAGGAATGATGGGATACTATTAGTATCTAAATAAGTAAGTTGGTCCATTAGAATAGAGTTGTCAAACCGACCCAGCCCAGCATGGCCCGGCCCGGCCCGACTGAGAAGGCTCAAGAACAGCCCGTGAAAAGAACAGGCTCAACGACCCGAGTTTAGGTGGGTTCAACAGGCTCATATTGGGCCTTTTTCTGAGAACAGACCCGACCCTGCCCAGGCCCGCTTGAGTACAAGCCCAAAACAACCCAGGCTCAGGCCCGGGCAGGCACCACGACCAGTAACCATGTCATTGAATTTTTTCTAAATAAGATTCTACCCCTAAATTCTAAGCCCTGACCTATTCACAAATGAATAATCCTTCTCCCAATTGAGGCGCCGCATCGCAACCTACCTACAAGGGCCAAGGTCGCCGGTAGCCGTTAGCACTGCAACCACAAGGCTGGCCGGTCACTACAACCGCAAGGTTCAAGGTTGCTGCAAGCCAACTCTATCTTTCTCTCCATCTTCAAGTCTGCTTTTTTCTTTTCTTTTTTAGTGAAATGAAAGTCGCATTCCCTTGTGTGGAAGCAAATGGTTCACTGAAGGCAAGGGCGATTATGAGACGGTCAAAATTTCAGCACGAGGGAAAGTCAAGAATCAAAATAAATATTATAATGTATGGACAATAATTATGATAAGAACTCTAAATGCAATTATAAATGAGTGAGAGGGAGAGCAATGGACTAAATTTAATAAGAGAGGCCATTTGTAGAGGGATTTGTTTGAGAAATTGTGGCGAGTGTTGAAT
>AYJT01039496.1:0-19319 GCA_001278415.1 Ocimum tenuiflorum
TGCATTAGAGACATCATGTAGCATTGCTTCGTAATAAAAACACTAATTTATATATGTATTTTTCATATCTTTGTTCACGTGATTATATTCACTTAGAATTTCATTTAAAAAATAATAAAATTCTATTGTTGTTGTTATTGTGTGTGGTCAATTTCTAGTGTTAAGTCTCGTTTTAGAGGGATAAATAGGTAAAAGTATTGACCATTCAAATATATAAATCAAAACATGGTTGGGCACACTTATGGATTTTGTAAAATGTAGTTTCCAAGTCTTGACCATTCAAATATACAAATCAAAACATGGTTAGGCACACTCATGCATTTTGTAAAATGTAGTTTCCATTTTGTATTTGAAAATTTAGGAGCACTTCTTACACGTATGCATTTAAAATTTGCTGAAAATGCATTTTATTATATGCTAGTTGCATTTTACCATAGCCCAGTTCATTATGACATTATTTGCCTTGAGTTTCTTAGTTTTGTATATTTTGTCCATATTTCAATGAGCATATGCAATATACATTTCATTTGCAAGACCGTGAAAGTATTCTTAATTTAATATATATCATTTATAAAATAATTTAAATTAAATGAAATATGATCATCTAAATTTTTCTAATAATTTTAGGAGGGGGTAATAGAAACAATTAGGGAAAAAATTGTGCAAATCAATCATCGGTACATTTTATCACATTTAGCAACAAAATATTACAAGAAAATCTCAGCCTTCATGTCTTACAATAAGTGGCTATTATTTCTATATTTTTATCATGAACAAGTAATTATATATGTGTGTGTGCTCGTGCGGGATGGGATGGGATGTAGTATAGTAAAAACACTCATTATCATGCTAACTAAAATCTCACAACCGTAGGTCGTTAAAATATACAATACAAATCTGATCAAATTACACTTTAAACGTGTGTATATATTAGTGTTTCGTGTTGCGTCCCGGTTAATATTTGGATATTTGCTCTATTCGCTTTAAATAAATTCAAACTTTTATTATGTGAATTTTGTTTATTTATTATTCATATCAAGTTTTGAATGTTTGAGTTCAACTCATATCTTGTTAATTTGAACTCAAATCAAAATTTGTATCATTTAGATTTTTGAATGTAAATTGCGAAGTTTAGATTCAAATATTTAAAGATTAAAAACTATGAAACTAATATATTCATTAGTTCTGAATTATGATTAAATTTAGGCATGTATATTGAAATTCAATTTACTTTACACATTCTTAAAATATTTTAGTCAAATTAATTTAATGGATAATCGTTGTTTACTTTTAATATAATTATATTATCTCTGTACCAAAAAAAAAGATATAATTATATTATCTCATGCATGTGTATAATGTATTTAGAGTTTCTTATTCATTCATAATATTGATGTTTATTTTTAAATTTGCTCGCCAATGCATTAATTAGTATAAAAATTGTTTAAATTGTATATATTAGGTACACAATGTAATTTTATGAAAAACTAAATAAAAAATCACATTTGCTGATGAGAAAATAAGTTGTGTTTACTAAACCAACAAAAAAAAACAGAAATAATATTGTAAATTTCATCGTGTAAAGAAAAACGAAAACGCAAATATGTTACATAAATAAACTTTTAACATAATAATACTTTAAGGTCTTTTTAAACAATTTATCTCTTTTATAAATTTTTATATAATCATTTTATGACAAAAGTACAATAACAATAGTATATATACTATGGAGTGTATTTATGTTGCCGATCTTGACTGATAATACTTTATGGAGACCGATTTGAGGTTTACATCAACTGAAAACCGCAGCACATCCAACAAAGATAGATTGACACTATAAATCAAACATGGTCCACTGCAAAAACAATTCATACTTTTCAATTCAAAAATGATCTCACCTAGTCAAATGTTCGCACAGAAATACTAGCGTTCCTTTTTTTATTTATGTTTCTTAAACTTTTATGACAGTAATTTCACTCGGTCGCTTTCTTTTCTTTTCTTTTCTTTTTCTTTTTTTTTTTTATATATCAAGAGCTTTCTTTATTCACCATCGAGCGAGAAAGAAATTGTGCATTATTTTTAGCACTTTATTTGACACACATAATTTTTCGGAGGAATTTAAAGGTAATATTGAGGTGACAGATTTTGACCAATGTAGGGAAACACATAAACGAAGTACGTAATTATAAACCCATCTTCAAGAGAGCGACCAGATATAACATGTCTGAATATTTCCTCCATTCTTCTAGATGTCGTGACACCAACCCATCTCAAAAATTATAACTAAAACTTTGGGATACATATAAAAGAACTAAGTAATTATAGAAATTAATTCTAAGAAAATATGCATATATATCCAATTGGTCGTATCAATAGTGTTGAAAAATCAATGCAGAGGACAATTTTGAGGATTACTGTTTATGAATTCCCCTCCAGTCTCGGACGATTTTCTTTTCCAAAATTCTGTGTCATTAACTATATATTATATGTTTTGAAAACCCAATTCATATATCCTTAGTTTTAACAACTTATTGTTGGGTGTGGCTAACTACTGAAGTTTTGAAATACATATAACAATACGGTGTATTATTAAGAACAGAATATAAAATATAATTTTTTAAAAGATTATTCAGGTTTAGGATCGAGTTATCTGAGAAGAGAAGGGAAATTGTATTTTATTTTTATTTTTTTTGTAGGGATGGTCAGTTCTATAAACTATAGAGATCCACAATATATATTTTATAGTTATTTGAAGGTTTTTACTTAGAACTCCCTCTAACTTTTGATTCGATCGAGATATGATTCAAACTCGAATCATTATGATTTACGGAGATACAATATGTCATAGTATTTTCTTGATTAATCGAGCCAAAGACACACCTTAAGTTAGACTTACTCCCTCATCTCTTAATTAACTAGCGAGATATTTGTATTTAATATTTTATACCGTCAATATTTGAACCAGAATGTCCCTTCGACGACAACCCAATGGTAGAGACCCGTATGTAAGACCTTTCAAGTGAGAGAGGTCTAGGATTAAAATCAATCCCCCAACTTAAAAAAAAAATATTTGAACCAAAACAAGTATCCCATGTTAGTAGTCAATATCCCTACTCCATAATTAATTTAATGCATCTCACTATTTCGTCGAATCTGCAACATTATAATATGTTAGCAGATTCATATTGGCACCGTAAAAATGAAGGTACGGTTCTAGACATGATCATGGCATTTCTAATTGTACTCCATGAACATATATATTACTCATTCCTTTCCAATTATATGGTCATTGTTACTATTTTAGGGTGTGCCAATTTGAATTTGAATTTTATGATATGCACTTTGACACAACATTGATTTTGTTTTGCATTTTGGAGCATTGGTTTACACATGATATGAATACAATAAATATAAAATGCATTAGTTTGCATTAAAAATATACGAACTTATATAAATAAATGCAGCAAAACATCTAGTGCTATGTCGGAGTTCCACTCCGGATCCCCCGTTACACAATGGTGTTACACTGTACGGATCTTTGACATATGTAGTAACTAAGGGAAATTAATTATGGTAGAATCTTTCTTTATCAAGGACATGATTTATCTTTATTGATTTGTACACATGTCAAAAATCTAAATAATGTAACACAATGTGTAACATTATTGTCTTGTTACACATTGTATAATAGGATTATCCGAACTGGTCACAGTTCACAGCAGATGAACCAAATCCATACGCAAAAGTCCACGTTCTTATTTTCATATTTAGTATTCTTTTTTATAGTAATTAAGTAGTCAAGATATTGAAAAATGATTATATTATATATTATACCATAAAAAAGGAATTAACAATACCGAAAACCATTTTATTCATCAATAAGTAACTTTCATTAAATAAGTGTAATGTTGAAAGTTGTCCCAATTTATCTTTTTTCTTAAGAAATTTTTTTACATACGAGCAATATCAAATTGGACCAGGGGATTGTCATGTTCTCTCCCATTTTGTGTGGAGTTTGTTATAATCTTACTGAAAACTATAAGTTTTATGATCGTGTTTTTAGTCCTGAAGAAAGAACTAGGAAGGAGGCTGTGCGGACAATGAAAAGGATTAAGGTTGCTTTAGATGAATATATTATCATGCGTTTGTTTCGGAAGTTTATGTTATCGTCCATTCATCAATCCTTACAAGACACATTTGATCAAAATTTGTCATGCAAAATATTTGATAATTTATCACGTTCGAAACCTCCCTCGTGCTCGTCGGGCTTCAAAATTATGTTTGCAGGGTTACTCTATTAGAGATCTTCAAAAACACTTTATCCCCGTTAACTCGTGTTCATTACTTCTTGTTTGTGAAACAAAGAATTAATTGTATTTTCATAACTTCGAAGATTAACCAAGAAAATTTGGATCATGAAAATCCAAAATGTTCATGACATGTTATCGAGTTTTTAGTTACACACGGTTATATTGAGTTCATCATCCAAATGATAACCGGTCATTGTGGACTCATTTGGAGGCTTGATTAATTTAAGTAATATTTTTCTAGTAGTTATTTCAAACAAAACGATAGATAAAGCATAACAATGTATGTTAATAATGACTCGACAAAATGCACCCATCCCACATGTTTAGTAGGATTAAAAGACCCATTTAGCGATATGAGTCATGTGACCCATCAAACCTATGTACAAGTCATTCTGGGTGGTATGATTGAATTTTTCCTGTTGTCTCTTAATTCTATAACTCCATACTGAAATCAGCTCGGTTTATCTTCTACTGTTTTAGAATGAATACTTATCAATACACGCATTAAATGTGTCATTATCACATAGAAAATACTTACCGAAGAAGTATATTTTGAGTATCGGTATAAATTGTATTAGATTTTTCAAAGAAATTACTTCGTATCTTAATCTTTAAGAGTAACTTCTAACAACAATAAATAAATAATTTAGCATCTGATTGTGGGCCATATATTAAAAGGCTCATATTCAAGGAAAATAGAGTCTCATGTAAAAACAACTTGAACTCAAAGAAGGGTTGAAGTAGCTTGAAGGCTTGGAACAGCTCGAGCTCGAAGGAGACCCATAGCAGTTGAGCTCAAATGCCTTAAGGAGCTCCAAGGAGAGCTGAAGTAGCTCGAAGGTTGAAGCAGATCGAGCTCCAAGAAGAGATGAAGTAGCTTGAAGGCCTGAAGGAGCTCAATAGAAGGGTTGAAGGAGTTCGAAGAGGGATGAAGAAGCTCGAGCTCACATGAAGGAGGTCAAGGGCCATTCCAAGAAAACTCTATCAAAATAAAGACCCAATCACACAAAGACATATTCTAAATATATATAAGCTTATCATCCTTCCCAAATATTAAGGAAATTGTTAGGGTTCAACATATAAATAGGCACCAATTCTTACCGGTATTACCAGTAAAGAAAGAAGAAGACGCTACATTCTTATAATTATATTTATTTCTTATTTTCTCTGTATAATTTTCATCAAATTCAAGAAAAGCATATACTTTATGCGCCAATTCATCTACTTTAATTCTCAATCAATTCTTCATCTTTATACAGATAAATGGGACTCCGAATTCTGATTCAACCTTCTTCAATTGTTACATTGTACAAAAATAACCTAGATGATGATGATAAAGCAAGAAGCAGCTAGGTTCCGACCATTGATTATGTATAACTTTGAGTTACAACATGAAGAATTCAAAGTCATGGCACAGATGATCTGAATCAGTCACTTTTCTTCAAATTATCAAACCACTGGTGATTTTACTATTTTTTTTTTCGGCCGCCAAAAGGCTAAGAATGTAAAAGGTTTGGGCAGAGCATTATTCATGCATTTATCAAAGGTGTGATTCTTCAATTTCATACTATGTAGGAATTATTTAATTATTCACAAATTCAATAAATTAGTGAGAAAGACGGGAGGAATGATCGAATATATGGTCACTATGTGTAGACAAGGAGCATTAATTATTATATATTGATGAAATAAAACAGAGGCTTGACGGTTGACAATGCCAGTTCACTTGTGGTTGACTTCGATATAATTTATTCAATTTTCTTCCTTGATAGAGAATTTTCAACTCTCAGGATTTAAGTTGGCTCGTTTTATGACAGAAAATTTAGCAGCTTATTAAGTCTCCAGCTGGCATTAATTGACATTTTGAATGTAAGATGGCCATGCTTCAACTCAATAAAATTCCAAAAAAGGTATATGGATCAAGGGAATTGCGATTGCTTTTGAAGACACAAACAACTGGACCACTTAAAATTATTCTCCCAAAACACCACTTAAAACAATTGATCGAACTTGTTTTGAGCCGCTCAATTCATTTTTAGACTCGTGTGTTAATTAACCTTCAAAGGAAATTCTGTTATCGAATAACTTCGTTTGTTTATGTTTTTTTCTAAAAATTGTACTTCACATTTTTTTAAAAAGTATTCTTACATATTCGAAATTCATCTTTAATTTTTCTCTTACACCACTAAAAAAAATAGCAAAGAACTTCTCATTTCTTCACTTTTTTAAAAGCAAGTTTTAAATGGAACCTTAGCATACGTTTTTCAAAGATAGTCATTAGTACGATCATAATGAAATTTTTATTTGTCATGGGATGCACTGTGTTAGATTTAGTATGTTCATGCGCCATACCGCAATTTTCTTCCATTATAAGTGTCTCCAGACTTGAACCAAATAATGCCCTCAGATCTTCGGTTACACAATGGTGTTACACACTATGTTACACCAAACAGATTCTTGACATGTGTATTAATTAAGGGTGATAAATTAAGACAATATTTCCTAATTTGAACATGATTGATCTCCGTTGATTTGTACACATATCAAGGATCCGTGTGGTATAACACTGTGTAACAGAGGATCCAGACCGCAAATAATGAGCCTTAAATTATGATGCGCAAGTATTTTCTCTAAAATTTTATTATGTATTTTTTAAGGAAGCGTCTAAAAAGTACTATCATTGATTAAGTTACCAAAATCAATCACCAAATGAAGAAATTAAATGATATAGCTGTATTAGCTTAAGGGGGGAGGCTAAGAAAGAAGATTCTACAATAATGCATAAAATGTCAAATTATTGTATCATTTTAGGAAAATAATAAAATTATGGTTATATATTGCAATAGTAGGAGTAACGATAATAACGAGAACAACTGAACACAATATCATATGAATAGCAGTGGTGATAATTGCATTCATACTATATTATATATGTAGTCAAGAGATGTGTGAACGGGTGAAGTATTCATAAAAAATAAAATTGAGAAATGAAATTCAGCCTACTTGTGAAAAAGCAATTTAAGTTTTCTTGATTCGTTTATATTGTGGAAAAGCAATTTAAGATGTTTATATTTGGGAAAAAGGAA
Source organism: Ocimum tenuiflorum (assembly GCA_001278415.1). NCBI lineage: Eukaryota > Viridiplantae > Streptophyta > Magnoliopsida > Lamiales > Lamiaceae > Ocimum > Ocimum tenuiflorum. Next base: position 7,397 of record AYJT01039496.1, read on the forward strand.
GTAGAAAGAAGACAGAGCCAAATTATTTGTACACGTTATTACAGTAGAAATACATACATGCGAGGCATATTTTTTCTACGTTTGGTGTTTGGAATTTTGGATCCCTAATTCCCGGTAATTTTGATGTTTAAAAGAGGAGTTGTAATCTTCCAATTTTCAGAAATTCTTGTTTTATCTCCACTCAGCAAAGTCAGAGAAAATAAAGAATAAGATAACTTGTTTAATAAAAATATTCAGCACTTCCAAATGATAATGTTGCGAAAAAAGGTGGCTGGGTGGGATCCCTTTCTAGAAATGTGTTTAAACTGGAAGGACATCATATTTTTCCAAGAATCATCCACGATCTTTCCTCAAGACCGGAAACATAGTAGCTATTAAGATTACTTTCACATATCAATTAGCACACAAGAATAATTCATCATTTTCAAGAATTCCTTCAAGTCAGACGTGATTTGGAGATGGAGTCCATGCCTCTATTCAACTGAATGTCTAATCAATAAACAGAAACCAAGAATTAGTGAAAAAAATTGTAAACATAAATTTGAGAGCATAATTTTGTGCAGGTCAAGCTTTCATCATTTTTTATACTCGGATTATGTGATATATACTCATACTCCTATTTATGTGGATTAAAAATATGCTAGGCTGGTTGACTACCGTTATTTTTTATTTCACATCCTCATATTTGCCAAAGATGTCTTGCCACATCCATTTTTTATGTGTACATTACACATCCACGTTACCCCAAAATAAAGAAAGGCCTCAATTAGTTTACGGTTTTTCCTTTCAAGAAAATGCGTTTCATAATTATTGCCTTTTACATAATTTTAAGTAATTCGTCTTTATATTTTCTCTCTTTTTAATAAAACAAAATATATAAATAAATAATTTTTCGTAACTTTTTAGGGTACTCACTTTTTTAAGAAATAAAGCAAATGAAGCCTAATTTGAACTATGTGTAATTTTATAATTGTATGCAGGTGTACTGCAAAGATTTTAATAAAGATTTTACAACTAAGACAATCTTCAGTGGCAACTGGAGAATGACCGCAGCCGCTATTTTTCCGGATGCCCTGTGCTCCGACGATCCTCCGGCAGATTCCGCATTTCGCTATAGTTCCCTTTTTTGGTCCGGCGAGAACAAACACTAGAGGCAAAAGCGGCTGCGACATTGTGGAAGTCATCTTCATTTCAAACCCTAAAATAGAGTTGTAGTACAGCTTAAAAATTAATTTGTGCATCTCTTCAAAAAAAATTATTTGTGCATGTTTTTCATTGTGTGTAATGTTGCTAGGACATTCGTTATATGTCGAAATTAAATAAGACATGGGCCAACCTTTTTTAGATGATAGGTTTTGATAAATTTGGACCCAAAATTCTTGTTTATGTAATGTATTCTTTACATTTTTTTTTGGTTAATTTTTAATTTATTGTACAGTAGTATTATCATTTATTATGCATTAATATATCCAATAATTAACTAAATTTAATAAGTGAATAATTAGGTATCTCAAAGCTCCATTTAACCTCCCCAAGCAATTACTGAATCTTATTTATGTTCTTATTTAATTCGAGTTTCTTTTTCTAGTGTTTTATTTATGTCTTAAAAATAATTATTAGTATATATTAAACTATGTGTAATAAAATAAATTGTTAGATAAAAAATTAAATGAATAGCAAAAGGAATCAAAATAAAATTATTCATTGTCGAGAAAATTGTAGAGTTGACGGTCGGAGGATAGTAAATATCTGAAAAATTAGAAATAGAGTAAATGGCTGCAGATTAATAAATTAGGATTATTATCCGGGTTTTTCAGGGAGAATGCTATTTTACACTCATCATGTTCAGTTATTGTTGATATTGTCCCCGGATATTTAAATAAATGATCATCATTTTTTTTCCGGGAAAATGCCACTTTCCTTGAAACTCCTCTACTTTTTTCCTCTGTACGAAACAATTCTTTCCACTACAAATTTGCAATTGATTATTTGTTTTCTCGAGTCCTTGACTAATAATTACTATCTTTGCAGTTAATAGTACCTACTTCAGTAAATGATATTTTTCAATAATAGTATTCGAAATATTATTGAGCTTAAGCAAATTTTATTTAGCCAATTACGCAATTAGTTGGGCATTAATTCCACGAAAATCACAAATCTAATATAACCTTATGTATATTTCTTCCTAACATTTAGAAATAAAAAATTATAGAACACAAGAAAAAAACAAGCTACCTTGAAAAGAAAAGGTCCCATTTCCAATCACCTTCATCCAAAACAGTCACATAAAGCAAGCAATTATCCGCAAGCAAAATAACAGAACCAAGAATGGCTACAACATTATAAATAAAATATATTTAAGATTCAATGGAATAGGGACCAGAACCACCACCAAGCAGCATGTCTAAAGACAATTCCAGGTTTAATCACTCTCCAAAGAAAACTAAAAATAAATAACTTTGCATCTAAAAGAAAAGAAAATTGGGGTAAAATAGAAGGCTCTGCTTGAAATAAATACACCAATGCACGACTCGAAACACGCACGACGCATTCCCACACGAAAATGGAGCCCCAGTAGTAGCCACAATTAACAGCTACTGTTGCTTGCACTCGGGAGGCCTCTCACCTTGCTGCCCATCAACAGGAGGTGCTCGTCCACTCTTCTACATATCAGTTAGAAAACCATCAACTTGCTATTACAAGAAAGATAACAACGGAGCAAAGAGGTTCAATTATGAAGAGATAATCTCACCTTGCGCACTGCTGATGGCTGTAAATAGTGAAAAGTGAAAAACAAAACAAAAACATTTTAGCGCACTGCAGTGAATGGGGATGATGAATGATAAGAATATATACATCAATTAACCTTTTTTCTGCTCTTGCTTTCTTCTTCATCATCCTCATCTTCTTCGTCGTCTTCATCCTCTTCATCCTCATCCTCATCCTCTTCTTCGTCGCCCTCATCAATATCATCTTCTTCATCATCGACTTCCCCATACTCATCCTGTGCAGCCTCTCCAGTGAACCACGACACTGCATGAGGAATAATTTTGTCTCGGATGGTTGACCTAAGAATACAACAATTAACAGAGTTCGATAAGAGATCTAGCTAATATATCAGACAAAAGTTTCGCTGCTTGATCAATATTATCCAATTAATGTCAAAAGATCATATAACCAAAACTTTAAAGAGTAAGAATCACCATTTGCCACGTATCACAAGCAAGCGGTAAAAGCGTAAACTCAAGGGTTCAATCAATTATAAGACAGGAGGAAGTATTTGTGAAAAGACAAGAAGGAATAAAATCCATGGTATTGTCCATAGAGGTTACATTTCGTAAGTATTTATGAGCTATTATGTTTCCCCTTCACTCATACAAAATCTAATCTTTGCGTAAATTTCTTAAAGTACTAAATTATGGTATTCTCCAGATAAACTTAAGGCTACATTCGAAGCTTGTTTTAAAAAGTGAACTACCCTCAAAAGTTATGAGAAGTTGTGTGTTAACGTTTTTTGGTCGAGGAGATAGAAAAAATAGAGATGAATTTTGAATGTATTTTGGATTGGTCGAGGAGATAGAAAAAGTAGAGATGAATTTTGAATGTACTTTGGAGTGAATCAATTTTCTGGAAAATGCCAAGTGCACTTTTCCAGAAAAAAAACGTAAACAAAAAGAGCCTAAGAATAACAAAAACCAAAAAACTTCATCTACAAACTTCTTAAGCAACCATATATGATAGCAACAGAAAGCAATGTGCAGCAACAGATCTAAGTAATCACATCTTATGAAAAGTACAACAGACTCACCCAATATCATAATCTTGTTCCATCAGGTTCTGCAGCTCTTCAGCCTGTAAAGAAAATAATAATAGAGCTTCTTATTAAGACAAAAAAAATGACAAAGATGTGGCATTTTCAAAAGGATGAAACTGTATTCTTACAGCATCTTCATCAATATCATCATCCTCGTCAGGAACCTGTGGTGGACTGAAGAAGTTGAAGAAACTTTCACATTGTTCGGTTTTAGTAATTGGCTTCGGATTTTTGGATCCCTTCTTTGGCTTCTTTTTAAGAATCTTTTGTGTCAAACATTTTCCTGGAAGCCACTCAATCTCCGTCCTAAAAAATAAAGAATCATATATAGCTAGAAATAAGACTCTGAACAACTTTTTCCATTATGCAACACAGTTGGAATATCAAAATCATTACCCAATTGCCTTCTCTAAAATAGGCTCGTCTTCATCAATCATATGGTAAATTTTTGTCAGAACGGAGTTCTTGAAGAATGGATTTTCGTCGAAATGGAAGTCAAGCTTGAAGCCTTTTGGATTTTCTATTCTCGACCATTTAATATCGTTTAGGTATTTGAGAGCTCCCTCATCACGCTCGGAAATCTGGGGGCACAGTAAAAAACAAGAACATAAGGATACCTGGAGCAGAAAGTGCAATTAACAAAACAATCAGAACTCTATTTCTTAACAAACCTCTTCAGCAAGTACTTCATTGTTTTTCATTGCAGTGAGCCAGAAATCAGGAACTCCCTTATCTGCAAACATTAGTGGTTTGAGCCAATATAATTGCATTTTGAGCCTCTAAACAAATACCAAAACATACCTTCGTCATCTTGACCCGCCTGCTCAGTTGCACCTCCTTCAACTTCAACAACACCATTTACAATTTCATATCTCTACACACAATTAATATAGCTGAGCGCCTAAACAATAAAATAATTGCAATCGGTAGTCCAAAATAACTGTGTCCGCATTCACACCTTGGTATAATGTGGTTGGTACAACTTTTGGTATTTGGCTTCAAGTGCTGCTCTCTCCTCAAAAAATTTTGCCTCCAACCCATCATGTTCAGTCTGTAGACATTACTCAACTCAAATTTAACAGAAAACAAAGAAAATGGAAAAGCTGTTTGAAAGAACCTATTTTACGGGTGTATATCATTGGAAAGATAGTGACTTTAAAGAGGGAAAAACTACCAACGTCGAAAAATTCCGCAGTCATTGAAATAATAAAGCATATAAACATAACTATACATGCACTTAAATTGATTTCCTTTGAGAACTTGAGGTCAATAGCCATTGACAATTATCTTAGAAAGCGAAAACAGTAATGAACACATATGATAAAAAAAACTGTCCTTTATCTTAGAACCCACACTTTATAATTAAAAATAAAATTGTAAATTTCCATTTATCATCAATTAACAACATAAATTCAGAGACATACTTGTATTTCCCTGAGCGTGTCAACACGTTTCCTCACGATCGGGGAAAGATTCTCGTGCACATCCGAGTGCTTACCAGCAAGATCCTGAAGTTTGTTCTGCAACCACAATAAATAAAAAGAGTTAATGAACAAACAAAATCAAGCAAAATTAATCACACGCACCCAAACTTATGATATTAGCCGCAGGCACGAAACGAATTCTCCACAAAATGATCAAAATACAGGAATGAAACACGATTAACAGTATTTAGTAGAAACCAAAGCTAAAGAACCAACCTTTAGAGCATTAACAAGGGGGGCCCTGTCTTCTTCGTTCAATGCTACACAAAAATAAATACTCCATTCACAAACCAATACCGAAAACAATCCAATTCAACAGAGTATTAGAATGATCCTGGGATGGGGATTCGACTCACCGGCGCCGAGATCAGAGACATTAAAGCTATCCTTGTTATTGCTGCCCATTTTTGTAAGGGCCGCCGACCAAAACCCTAGCAGAGTAGCAAAAACCCTAGAGATGGCGGGCGAGAAATGCAGATAGAAGAGAGAGGAATGGAGGGAGGCTAATGGTTGTTGGAAACACCTAGGATTCGAGTGGAATTTATTTATATGGGGCTGGCAAGGCCGTGTTTGGGGCTGCCAATTATTTTTTCTAATTCAGGTTCCCGGTTTTGGGGCAGACTACTGCTTTAATTTATTCGGACCGTGAAGGTAGCAACCACTAATGCGGCCCCTACGCCTATTTTCATAATCGTTGGATGTTTGTTTCGTCGCATAATTTTTTCAACAATTCTAGTTTATACAATACACATAGTATAGATAATAAAGAACTAAATGATTCGACTGCCCTCTTTTAGATAACTTTTATTCATTATTATATAAGTCGATAGAATACAAATACTATATCTTTCAATCCGAATACAAATAATATATTGATATACTGTACATTTGATATAATATGCGTAAAATTTAGATAATACTTAAAATTCTGCTAAAATACATATAATATATTGATATACTATACGTTTGATTACAACACATTGATATACTATACATAAGAGATAATACTTAAAAATTCTGAATATACGTTTGTAGAGCTGTAGCATGCATGATTTAGAAAGTGTGTCCATAAATTGTTCACAAAGTTAAAAATAAAAATTTATAAGTTGTAGGCATATGAAGTATATAATTTCGATCATGACAACTATTTCTTGTGAAAGAACGTAAGAACTTTATTGTTATGTTTTGTATAGCACATTATCCTGCACTAAATTAATCATTATTGTGCTCTACAAATAATATTAAATTTATTACATAATAATATACTATTTGAATAATGAACAAAAGGATTACATAACAATGTCAAATATAAAGCACAATAATGATTTACTAGTTCTCACTAGAATGTGTCGTTATACTGTGTTCATATATGCTAATTTACCAATCTCACGTGAAAGATAAATTATAATAAATTAATCATTGTGATAGTCGATCTATTATAGTGTGAAACTTTAGACACAGACACATGGGTGCACAATCGGGTGCGGTGTCTCGTTACACATTTGTGTTACACATCAAATTTTTATTATTTTATTTAGTTAATATGTTTTTTTAAATTTTAATTTTATAAGCTTTATTCAGTTTTACGGACATTGCTTGATTTTATTTTATCCAAATTGACCTCCATAATAATTTTTTTTCAATTATTGCTAATAATCGATTATTTTATAATAATATTTAAAAAAATAATTAAATATCCTAATTGGATTCACATAGTAAATCTAAATTAAAACAAACAAAATTAAAATTAAAAAAAATATTAATTGAAATATAATAATAATTTAATGTGCGAATAGGTTGTGTAACCCAAATATATAGCTGATAATCCATACCCATCGAAAACCACCTCCTAGTAGAACACTAAGAACAAGTATGGTCCATTTAGAATTGGTTAATAAGTTGATGGATTTTATAATCCTAGAATTGGTTAATAAGTTAATGAGTTTTATAATCCTAGAAATTTTGGTTATTTTAAATTATTTTTTCTTATATCAAATACAATTTTTTTTTATTTATATTCTCAGTTATCCATACAAAATTTCAAACCAAAAAATTATATTTGTGCCGCCTAGTCGATCGAAATTTCTAACATCTCCAATTCTTATATTTTAAATAAACTTATTTTATTTTCTAATTTATCTTTTTTAAATACAAGCATAGATTTTCTTCTGTCATTAAAAAAAAATTCAGTTGTAGGGTTTATTTAGATTCGAAGATAATTCAATTACATCGAATTTTATCTAAGTATTAAAGTAATTGAGCCAATGAATTTCCCGACCGAGTAGATTTTGTTTGGACTCTGTTAGTCGCAAGGTGTAAGTTAGTATTGTAATAAAGAAGCAGTAAACAACATTATACCTCCGTTCGGTTTGACGTATGTATCTTAAAAAAGTAAAGTATCTTGAAAAAGTTATGAGAAGTTGTTTATTTGCATTTTTTTAGTCGTGGAAAAGAAAAAGTAGACATGAATTTTGACGTGAATCACTTTTTTAGAAAAGTTAAGTTCACTTATCTTTGAAAAAACAAAATCAAACAGACCTCTAGGCTCTTGTCAGTCCCTCAAAACTAATCAGAGTTTAGTAAATATGTAAAACTTAAAGTATGGAATTAAACTTAGGTTCCATTTATATAGCTAAGTCAGCTATGACTTAAGAAAATATCTTCATCGTCTAGTTGTTGTTATGATTCAGTTGCAGTTATACGAGTCAGCTGAGCTTGAGATGAGTCGACAAGTTTTGAAGTCAATTGAGAATGGTGAGTATATCGTCAAGTTACATAAGTTAATTAAGCTTATTGGGAGCTCAGCTAGATTGCATACATTAGACAAGAAAATGAACATTTAAATACCAGTTATAATGGATATGAAAATACATAAAAGTGATAAAACTAACACAAGAATTTTTATAGAAGTTTAGAGATATTGCTCCTACATCCTCTCTTCATTCGTCAACTAGAAGAGTATCCACTATTTAACTTAAGTATGCCGTGTTTTTAACAACGGATTACAATAAATTAATATTCTCAGTCTTCGGCACCGCCGGTCGAGGACTCGAGCACGTCGTAAAATGGAACTGCGATCTCCTCCTAATTTGTGCTCCACATCCTCAGCAGATTGAAGGTTTGAGTTCCCTTCACAAACTAGGCGTTGTTTGGACGGGGAGGGGGGTCCTCGAATTCTCATGATGTAGTTACTGAAGTTTGACGAAACCTTCTTTAGTATTTGGGTTTGATGTGTACACTTGCAGATTCCTGTGGGTTGGTCTGGGCTCTGTTCTTCATGATTTCTTATATAATGCCAACCCCATTTTTTTTCTCTCTTCCATAATTTTGACTATTGAGATGGTGTCAAGTATTCGTTACTCACATTCCTGATTTGCTTTTTCTGACACTCCTGCTTTATGTTTATTATTGACTAGGATCAGCTGATCTTATCCTTTGAGTGTTAGTTGTTGAAGTGCCACAATTAAGGAGTGTGCATTTATTCTTTAACTGACTCATTTATCTGATAGTACCATGATTTGCATGTATTTTGGGTAGTTCTTATATGTTTTGATTATTAAAAACATGTAAAATCATGTTACTATTAGCTTGATTTATTTATCTTGGGGATTTTATGCTTATTGGAGTTGTTTTGAAGGATTTTGGTGAAAAACAAGCAAAAGTTGATGAAAAACAAGCATTTCAAGCAATGTGCTGCATCAGGGGTCCAATCAAAGGAGTCAAGCTCTCTGTGCACTTGGGATTTCGGTTTTTTAAAGCATATTGTTGGAAATATCTCTGAATTAGCTTTCCAACACAACTTGGATGGCTTACTGAACTTATGCCTTGGAGAGAACAATGCACTGCCTGACTATGAGTGGATGATAGTATGGACATATTCTCTAGATCCAAAAAGGCGATACAAAAGAGTGGATGTCTTTCAATACCTGAGACATTATCCACCTTGATCTTCATTGAGGTATCGTCGAGCTAACGACGTAATTAATAGCGCTCAATGGGAGGTACCGTATCATATTTATCAGTTTTTTTTTCGTAATTTAGGATTTCCCTACTTCCGTATATCTTCTTCACAATAATTTCTTGATCTTTCCCACAAACTCATTCTCCACTTTGTGTTGAATAAGTTTGGGGGAGGGGGAGGAAGGAAATTATTGTGATCTTTAGTTTTGAGTCGTAGTCGGAATTTTGAGTTTATTTTTATGTTTTATTTTTTAGTCAGTCTGATTTCGTAATTCAATCCCACTTTTGATGTGGAATGTTAGCTATGGGATGAAAATACTTGTTTTGCATGATTTATGAGCTTGATATTTGTAAATAGCATGTCTTGATGGATTGATCTCGATGAATTTTGAACTACGAATGAAAAAGCTGTGAGATTTTGAGTCTTAACTGTGATATTATGTAGTTTTATTCTTTGTTGAGAGTTTACCATGTTTTATGTTACTTTCCTCTAGAACTTGCATTGAATCTTATTTGAGACTGCATTAGTGAATATGAAATTTGAATATGATCATAGGTCATTGTTTTTTGAATCTGTTCCCTATCTTTTCATTGTCTGTTGTTAGCCATTTTGAGCCTTAATTTTCTTTCCTTGTTTATGTGCCTAAGAGAGATTTTGGTTTCGTCTTGTCTATGAGATGTGAGATTTGAATGGTGAATTGATGTTTGTTTGTTAGCCATTTTAGCCTAAATTTTTATTTTCTTGTCTATGAGATTAAGAAGAATTTTTATTTCGTCTGTCTATGAGATGTGTGGTTTTGATGGAGGCGGAATTTGTGTGGTTGTGCTCTTGAAAAAAATGGATAAATATCCTTGTAAGATAAAAAATAAATGTGTGTAAAAAAAAATGTGAAAGGAAGAAGAAAAATGAATGGATTAAAAAAGAACATGTATTTTGTGTTGAATATTTGAGAAATGGAAGGTGTAAGATGATTTATAATCATACTGAGGAGTTGAAAAAAAGTAAAGTTGATTAGGAGGAGTTGAGGCCGCGAACTTGACAGATACAAATAGTCACTTGGCCAAATATTTCCCTACCTTTTACCAAAAGCCTACCTTACAACCGAATATAAAGTCATGTGATATTCTTATTTTATATTTACATTTTTTAGCAGTGGAGATGTAGATGATCTGCAAGCCTATGGTAGGGAGTGATGCATACATGGTTTGAACGTAAACACTTTCCCTTAATACATGAGTGAATTTTTCTTTATCTTGTGAGGTTTTTGTGTGCTGGAATGATTCAAGATTAATTTGTCATGCCATTCTTATTACCTTGTCATAGCTTATCGATTAAGTAGAATGTGTTTTTTTTAGTCTTGTGATTGATATTTACCTATTGTTTAGTGTGGTTGGTTAAGGACAATCAATGGTTTAAGTTTGGGGCTGTGATAGTTGTAGGAATACAATAACTGAATCTCGATTCGTTTCGCCTGGACCGGATTTTGGATACCATAACTTATCATACATCAGTTATTTGCCTAACATTCTTCTAGAAATTATAAATGCATCACACAGGAGTTGCGGACTTACCTGCGAATTTGGCGCAAATATCGTCTATGAATGTAGAGTTTGACTCCAGAATTAGATTCCGAGTTGTATCCCCTGCCTGAATTCGCGTAGTCCGGTGATGACAGACGCGAAATCTCCAAGTCCGGATTCCTACCCTTAGGCGTCGCCCCTATAAGACCTCTAGGGTTTCTGTGATTTTGTGTCACGTGAATTGTATATGATTCTTAATCATAAACTCATATTTATAGAGGACTTAGGAGGCATTTTCCAACTGGGCCAACCCAGGGACCAATTACGAGAAAATAGAGTGGGCTATCAATAAATTAATTTCTCTATGTGTAAGCCCATAGACATAAATTAATTTATTAATATCGGATTCATTCCACCAGAGAACCGATACTGACCTACCCTTCTATTCTCCAATGGTGAATCAGGCCTTGTATTAGATTTAACGAAACACACATTTAAGATATCCGACACTCATTAATTAATTAAGCTTTGACAGCTCTAATTAATTAATCTCTTATTTAATTTCATCGAGTCACACAGTTCATCCTTATTATCGTACCTGAACTTAATCAACCTGCAGGGTTTAGTACGATAAACCTTATGAACACCTCAAGGGAGTGTCATTCTTTTGAATCGGATATGGTCACTTAATATAAACTTACAGCTTATCATATATGACTTGCTGCCACCCGAGATACAGAAATTATTGAGCTGACGGAAAGCTCTCACCCATAGTAAGTCAAAGTGACACACAAGGCATATATATAACTTAAATTCTATTAAGTTAGGTTCGGTTAAATCACCGAAATCTTAATTCTCTACTCAGGTCAGATAAGAGAATACATCTCAACGCGATCCAATCAATACATCGCACGTACCAGTATATCAAACAACCTAGATAAGCTATTTCTCGAATATACTACAGCCTAGACCGATGACTCATCCACAAGTCGCCTCAGCTGTGATTATTGTTTATATCTCATTTAAGGTTACCGATTATGCAATCTACTGCGATCTCCTACAAGCTACACGATCCACCCTAGTACTAGTTATTCGAGATAAACGAGCTAGTTGTTATATGAAACGCATGGAAAAAGTTAATTTT
>AYJT01039500.1:0-13713 GCA_001278415.1 Ocimum tenuiflorum
GCCCAAGAAATTCAGGAAGCACGACTCTAACGCCTTTCGTATTTCCACTAGGAAGTCAACCACTCGACAAAGGAGTGCTAGGGTCTGAGAATGGAAGTACTCGGACTGTTGAGAAAGGGGTAAATGGTCGACCATCTAAGCCCGAGGGGTCAGCAGGTGGCGAACCGTGCGAGGCAGCAGACACACCTGACCAACCAAGCTTTACTGCAGTTGCAGCAACCTCCCCCACTACCACACATCCACTAGGTCAATAATTGCATATTCGATTGGTTCGAGGTCAGCGGGTGATAATCGATCTTTTTGCATGTGTTTTGATTGTGGTTTGTCGTTGTTTGAGTTTTTATTTGTGTCAATTTCGACCGATTATCATGGTCTTATTTTATGGGTTTTGTAGGAAAAACAAAATTTTGAAGTGTTCTTAGGTGGTCGGTACTGAGTCGGTGCCCAAGGATTGTGCTTCCGCCAACCAGACGATAGTTAGCACTCTCACGGGTAGCCAGCAATCGGCGGTTGTGTTCCCGTCGATCTCAGAAAATGGCTCAGCTCTTAGGTCACCGGTTTGGCACCGGCGACCGTCGGTTCAGCAGGTACAATGAGCTATCGACCGGCGGCTCAATTTTGGCGGTCGACGATCGAGGAATTTCGTGGGGCCTTTGGCCGAAGTTGCGAGATTTTGACCTAGTTTTGCCTACACCTATAAATAGGGGTTCAAGTGACGTTTTGGGGGAGTTTTTTATCTTATTTTTTAGTCTGAGTTTTTTGCTTTCAAAGATGAGTTGTACTTTCAATTCCTAGATAGATTTATCGTTTTCTATATTCGAAAGATTCCTCTTTTCGGATCGTGACAACCGATTGGTGTATTTTTATCGCTTTCCTTTACATTCATGTAACTACATTCTGCTTTCTTAGTTGACAAATTTATGCTTTATTCCAATGCTTTCGATTTATATGCTTTAATGAGTAGTTAAATTTACTCGGTGGGTTCTAGGGTTTATGTTATGACAATGGTTTGAATGAATGAACGAATTGATTGCCAATAATTCTATGAATCTTTCAATTTCCATTTTTCCTCCATTGAATCAATCAAAAGTTGTTTTCAATGAGTTTTGAATTAATATTCTTCAAATCAAAAGTTTGGGAAATTAATGGACTTAGATTTCGAAATGATTAATTGGAGTAGATTAGATTTGAAACATTTAATTAGCTTTGATGTTTGAACTATTTGAAGTTTTTGATTACTACTTACATTCAAAAGATGCAAAAGGATTTTCGAAAATCTACATCATATAGTGACTCAGAAGGTTGTGTGTAATAATTTTACAAATCAATTCATTCAAATTTTTATTGGTGGTTGATTCTCATTTGTAATTTTCTACTTGCGTTTGTGACATGATCCTAGAATTCACGTCTTGCAATTTGTGAATTTTAACTTCAGTAGATTAGAACCTTCTCTCGTGTTGTTTGGCTAGACAATAGGGATATCAATACGAATTAGTGTTTGATGATGTTTTTTTACACCTAGTCCCTGAGTTCGATCTTTTTATTATTGCGACTCGTTCTCTATCAAAGAAAACACGTATCAGCGGGATCAGCATAAGTGCCGCAAAGAGGCACTGTAAAGAGGCACACAATAGGTCGAGCAGGTTCCGAGAGCCTCGGGGGGCGAAGCTCGAAGAGTTTGAGAAAAATCCGATTGTCTTCTCTGCCGAATAAGATGCCGCTATACTGTTTTCCCATCACGAGACTTTAGTCGTGAGCATGATGGTTAGCAACTTCTAACTTCAGTGCATCCTAATCAACGGAGGAAGTTCAATGAACATTCTTTTTCAGTAGTATGGGCGACGTTGGCAGAGATCTCGTCCCAAGGTTACGACGCTAGTGGGGTTCAATAATGAAAGGTTGACGACTTTGGGTGAGATCTCACTTTCTATGTATGTTGGAGGCATCAACCGCTCTATCAAGTTCTAAGTGATCGATGCTTCATCCGCATACAACACTATTCTCGGGCATCTTTGGATTCATGAGATGAAAGTAATGCCCTCGATCTTTTATCAGATGGTGAAGTTTCCCACCCCATGTGGAGTTCACACCGTCTAGGGCGAGCAAGAAGTATCGAGGTCGTGGTGCGTTGTAAATCTCAAGGAGCATCGTCCCAACAAAGATATGTGCTAGTCCCATTGCGATTTAGAAGTTTTTAAATTTTTTGATTTGGTTAATATTTTTCTGTTGTTATTTTTAAAAAATATACCAAAGTATTATGTACCAATGGTGATTATCAACGGATAATGACACTTTTCCTTTCATCTATCATGTTTTGTCAAGGTATGTAAATGCAAATACTCAAAAAACAAATATATATAAATGCAAATACTCAAAAAACAAATATACTCGAGGAAAGAAAATCTGATTGACTCAAATACGAAAGGGAAGTAAATTTTCGTTTATAGAATCTATAGTTACATCGTATTTACATGTAAAAAGTTTGGGACTCGGCCCATTACAAAAAACTGACTCCGAGCCTCGCAGGTTAGTCGTAGTCAATATGCATCATCTCGATGCTCGGGCCAGCTCGAGCAATGGAGGAATCCTCGGCCAAGTCAAACTCGATAGTGAAACTATCAACCTTGCTCATGTCAAAATCAAGGCACTCCTTGAGCAGATGGTCCTTGAGCATTTTCTTTATTGTGTCGACCATAGCGATGTGCTGCTCGAGCCCTGCATCCGACAGAAAGATGGCATTGAGGTTGATACCACAACTCGTGCGAGCCTCGACATGCTGATGCTTTGTATCTGCGAGTTCTTTTTGTCCCACATCCAGCTCTTTGTGCAAATCTGAGACTAGGTCCTTGTAGTAGGCTCGGCCTTCCTCAGACTCAAGCCTCTTATAGCAGTCGGGAGAGATCGACCATAATTTTCTTGAACAACAAGAAGATCTGTCGAGAGCTCTTGACAACCTGCATCAACGACGAAGATCAGTGATAGTACCATCGAAACAAGGAAGAAATCACAAGGCATTTACTCGGATCAAGTGGTGGAGGGCATCGAAGCATCGACGTTCACTCGCAGTGGCGGGGTCCCTAAACCCACCACCGCAGAAAGTTTGCACTTCTCTTTGTTTGACCTGGTGCTTGTTTCCCCCGCAGGTGTGGTCGAGGGAAGAACAAGCTGGAGAGCACCCCTAGGCTCCTCGATGCGGAGCTTCTTGGACTGAGGGGCGATATCTCGAGTGGGCTAAGTGCGCCTCTTCGACGACATGGTAATGGGTCGAGCGGCTAGAGATAGAGCTTCCTCTGCCTTTAGACGCTCCTCCTCGGCTATCTGCCTGGCGTGAAGTTCAAAGGACTCTGACAAGCTCACGCGCCTTGGGCGCATCGGTCGGACCCCCACAAGAAGCCTGTTATGAACAAGCAAAGTGTGCCGACGGTCCTCGATACTGAGGGCTTTGCATAACCTCCTATTCAAATCCCCCACTAACTGAGGTCTTCTGGTATCTACAGGAAAAAAAACAATGGCAATCAAACACCAAAACATTGAAAACATGGCAATCAAAGAGCAATGGAATAAAGACTCAACTGGCCTGAGTGGTAAAGCCAAAAGTGTTGGCACAGTACCCATTTCTTCCTCCGCGAAGAAATAGGTCTGTTTCCACCCGGTGGGATAACCGTAAGCTTCCCAAATCAGACCCCCATTCAGGATATCCAGGTACAGTGCCAGTTAATAGTACACTCCCTTGGCACCTAAATTAAATTGTAAAAATTAAAAATGTCCTCAAGAGTGGGTTCCCCCAACCTATTCTCGAGATAGAGGAAAAACATGGCAACTAGGTGCCGCCACGCCAAAGGAAAAGATGCACAGGCGCGAGATCAGTTGATGGAGGACTTTGATGAAAAAATGATAGAGAGGGACCCTGGCCCCCACATGGACAAAAGCCAAACAGAAAGAAACGTGACCAGACGGAGGATGGTGACACTTGTCCTCCGACTCGAGAATAATACCCGTATACCAGTTAGGGACCTGGCAAGCCTCACCAACCTTGCCATTTGCCAACGGGTAACCGTGGATCTTGCCCCGAGAATCTCACCTTAGAGATTCCTCTCGGTGTAAGTGTATTTGGGGAATTTTTTGAAAGTATTGGGCACAATGCCGACTCCAAGATTAACAGACTATCGAAGGAATTAGAACGGAAAAGTGAAGAAGAAGACGTCATTGGCAAAGACACAAAACTTAGATAATCGAAAAAGGAAGAGGAAGAGAAAATTGACTGGAACTTAAATTGCTGCAGCTAAAAGCGCTAGAGAGAGGAAGGAATTTGCGGACATAAATTCAAAATGTGAAATTTGGGCTTCATCCGCCCCCCTTTATATTCACGCCCGGAATGCCAAAAGTCACAGGCCAAACGACACCATTTCACGAGTAAGTCACTCGAGACACTCTCCTCGATACACTTCCGCACTTATGATTTCAAATCAAAATGTCTATTGTTCACACTCAGGGCTGCGTCATTCCTTCGAGTTTGTTTTGTCCTTAAGTATAGCTCGATACCTAGGACCGCACAGTACTCGACTATTCATACGGTCGATGATCGCCCGAGCATTCGATACTCAGGTCTGCATAATACGCGGATACCCTCTATTTACTACGACTCTCAACCAACATATTGGTCTTTGATACTCGGGGTTGTGCAGTCGATCCGACGATTGCACAGACGCCCAATTATGGATTTCTTACAGAGTTATTATGGATTTGTTATGGGTTTCTCGAGGATTTTTCATTGTGGATTTCCTAGATTTCTCTTATGAATAGTCAAGCCCAACGATTTATATTCGACTGATCGTGTTGGACTATGCATGCTCGTTTATATCGAGCGATCGATTCTCATACATACACTCGGAGCTGCTTAGCCCCCCGTCAATTGATATATTGACTAATCACCTGGAATTCTTATCTGTCACGATAGAATCTCGTCTTCTTGACTATCGACGAATTTCTATCATATTTATGCAATCTCTATTCTGAATTATCTCTCGAGCATCATTCCTAATGTGTCTTGACGGTATGGCTAATCTTCAGGCATCTATTACAGACATAGTTCGCGACTATGATCTGCTTATTTATCATTTAAGACACAGTTGATCACCGTGATCTACATACTCGAGGCTTCTGCCCCGGCAACATCAACCAAATGCCTACCTGTCACTTCTCAGCTATATCATGCTCTTGAGTTGGCCCCTGGCCTCTCGGTCGGGCAAAACTCTTAATCATCCTGCAGTTTCCTGGGCCTATTTAATTCCACTTTTGGTTCAAAAACTTGAGCAATGCCGCATATGGAATCTGTCCGTTTAATTCCGCATTTGGTTCGAAAACTTGAGTGATGTTGCACATGGGAACTGTCCCGTAATGAAATTCCGCTTTTGGTTTGAAAACCCGAGCAATCCGCACATGGGATCCGTTCCACGATGAATTTTTGCTTTTGATTTGAAAACCTGAGCGATGCTGCATATGGAATCTATTTTGTGATGCGCGGGACGCCGCAAGATCCTTAGCCACCTAATCATGGGGCGACAGATAAAATGCTTAGAACAACTCTGAGGGGGGCGCGGCTTCCGAATACCCACAGAGTACAAACTTCCAACAGCCTAAAACTGGCCTCTCTAAGTGGACACAGATATGCCCGGAGGATAAACTTGTTTGAGATGGGAACGGAACCCCTCGTAACTTAAACTTTCCAACATCCCAAGTGGCCTCTCTAACTTCAGAGGATAAACTAAAGCCTTAACGAATCAATATCTTGTCATTTTACTTTCATTTCAGGACCCTGATATGAAACGAGAAACTCGAACACTCGAACATCCTGTGAAGAATCGAGCAAGGTACAACCACATAACTCGCCAAGCATTTTTGTTTCTCACCTTCCTGAATCTTGAAATAGGAAATTCATCTAAAACTGCGGACACGAGCATCATCGTACAGTGTAAAACAGGTACAAAATTTCCTTAGATTTTGACCAACGATACTCTTACATCTACTTGTCTCCGCGAATCAATCGACTTGATCCGCGATGACAAGGGGGTTGTTGTTGAGGGTCAAAATCTCAAGACTATTGAACCGGGACATCGACTGCTCAGAGGACCTGATACTGCCAACCAAAATCCGACTAAGGCAAGAGAAGCCGCAAGCAGTGGCCATCGACCCCAGATGGAGCTCGAGACCCGCAGAGGGGACAAGAAAGAAGACCCTCCGAGTGGTCCCTCTCCTCGAGACTCGCTGGCCCAGAACCCACGATGTTGACCACACGATTATGCACGTACATGAAGGATCTAGCATGATTCCCTTGCTGAGTCAACATGGCACCCAAAGCGTGTTTCTAACAAGATCTCCCGCGCTTTGCAAATTGCCCCCCTCCACCCGTCTATTTATGATTTAGTCCTTAGCTTAAGGATTATTTAGATTCGTCCTGTACAAGTTGTATAAATAGCCGATGAGTTAGCTACAGTCATACATTACACACCCACCTCACTTTACCTTCATCATGTAGCTATTTTGCATCTTGTAGTAAATAGTTTCATCTTTGTAATTCCCGACTGCTATCGTCGGAAATCGTATGTAAATCATTCTTTTCGTATATATATAATATCAGCCAATCCGTTGCGGGGGACTATTAGCCTTCTTGGAAGTCGCGGTGTCCGGTTGAAACCCAACCTAGAGCTTTGAATATATTCTGATAAAAAACAAACCTCAACAACCAGTTTGTTGGCTGGAACAGTTTTGCTCCTGAAACTGTCAGTTGGATTATCTCGAAACTGAATGTTTTCAAACGTCAGAACTGTGTCTTATATCACAGTTCTGGATAAGTAGGACCAAGTTGCTTCCTTTGGTTTGGTCCATCAGAACTAATTTCCTTGTCAGTTTAGGTTTTCACTTTGCTTTGATCTTCTAGTCTTAGACTCTTCTTTGGTCTTAAGCTCTTCGATCTTTGGTTGACCTATCTGTTACATAGTCCTAACATATTACATGATATTTGCTAGATCAAGCTAAGTCTAAAGGACTTTTATCATCAAAGGTTTACATCAGCAAAACTATACATTAATTCTAACAACTCTGTTTCAAGTTTGTTTAAAAAAATTATGAGAAATTATTTATTTAATTTTTTAATTGAAGAGAGGGGAAAAGATATAAATAATTTTGTGTCTTTCCATGAGAATCACTTTTTTTAAAAAACATTTATCCCAAAAAACAAAAAAAAAAGTAAACTAATGGAGCCTTACGGCCTTGTCCAGATTACCTCGAAACAAATAAATTCTCGAGGCGACGTTCCTAACACGAGAAGCTCGAACGTGGAATTGGCCGCCTTAATGGAGGACTTGTCGCTATTGCAGAGTTTAATCCTAAATCTCACACAAACCGCATGTTCATTCCTATCGCATCACCGTAGGCCGCTACGCAGTCGTGCATATGGATAGCTCATCTGAATTCTCTCTAACTGCCGCTCCATGCAAGGCTGGTGATCCTGGTGTGCAAGAGGGGCTATTGCACCGGCCCCAAATACCTTTTGGGGCCCCAACTATTTTTTAATTTTTTATTATAAGTTTCAAATTAAAAAATAAACTTAATGAAAAATGCAATTGCTTTCCTCTTTCTTATACATTCAATTTTCTTCTCTTTTCAATAAACTCTCTCCAACTATTATCTCAAGAATTCAATTAGAAGTCATGAATACACTCACTCCCGAACGACCATATGTTTTTTTCTATAAATTTGTTCTACAATCAACAAACGAGACAATACAACTATGGTATATATGATGTTCAATTTATTTTTTGTATTTTTCCCACATACTCTCTATCTTGAAATAATTTATCTTAATTGTGAATTATTTTTATTCAATCTATCACCATAGCCGAATGTTTGTAGCCGAATGTTTGTAGCCGAATGTTAATTTGTAGGAAATTGTATATCTTATATTCAGTTGCCTGCTTTCTGAAGTTGGATGTGTATTGGATCTCACTCGAATCGCCCTATTGATCCTCCTGAGTATAAGTTTAGTTTCAAACCTCGATTCGAACGATGATTTTAGAAAATTGCATATTTTTCTTCAATTGCCTATCATCTAAATTTTTTTAATTTAAAAAACTTATATGTTTAATATTATTATTTTGCCTTAATATTTTGATCGAGACTATCTGATAGTTGGAATTATTTATTGTACTCTTTTTATTATTTTTATTTATAATATGATCATATTCATGAAAATATCAAATTTAAATTTGATATTTTACTATTAAAGTGTAATGATAATACAGTTTTAGATTCTTTTAAAAATTAAAATTTAGCATATTTATTTTTTTGAAGACCCATTTTTCATGTTTAATACAAGCCCCAAAATGGGTAAGATGACCGTGGCTCCATGCATGGTATTACACAGAACTAACTCTTAGGTTATATTCTGTATGCTTTTCCACTTGCACTTTGCTTTACATCAGTTTCCATTTGCTATAATTAGGCAAAGAGAAGTTCAAACTGGGGGAAAGATTTAAATTTTTTCATGTTGGCTTCCACCTTCCTTTCTATCTGTAACGTGATGCAATTGCGGGCGAACAAGAATCTTGTTCTTCTAGTTTGATGTATAAAATATTTATCTGAATTTAGGCTGTTGTGCGGACAATTGGATGCCTTAAGTTTAAATCTGTTGTAATCTGTTTAATTCGAGTATGGTTTCGCCTTCAGTAATGCCAATTGTGGTGATTTTGAATCAGGATCAGTGACCGCAGAAGATGGATCTATCTGGAGAAACGTCAGAGGGTGGGACTAAATCAAAAAGGATTCTGATAGTGAACAAGCAATACCAACTAATTTGCTTCAACCAGAGTTGGTAAGAGACATTAAGCCAGCTTTAACACCATCGAACCAAATCAGTTTTGATGAATACTTGGTTGGTGATTGTGACGTTCAAAGTACCGAGGAGCTAGAAAATGCGAATAGTGTCCTTGATTTGATACATTATCAGGTGATGGGAAGGACAAGGATTCATCTTTTCATCACTCGAAGGAAGTTCTTAACTTTAATTTTGGCTCGGATATGGTTGAAACATCAGAAGCCAGACAGCTCAGCCAAAAGGATATGGAACATGAATTGCAAATGACGGAAACGGAGTTGGAGAAACTCATATATAGCACTGTATGTGTCCATTTGTCAAACTACGGTAGAGGCTGAAGATGAGTCCTGAGATGTATTATCAGAAGGTGCATCACTTACTACAGGAATTTCGCATGCTTCCAAGGGCTATTTGATATAGTCGGAATCCTTCTTGCGCAACATGGAATGTCCAATCTCTCACAGGTCAACACAGTGAATATTGAGAGCAATTTTAAGAAAGTGAAAAGCGATATTCCTGCTGAACAACTGCAAGAGGATATACACCATTCCTTGGATAACCTGACTTCATCTGGAGGAATTCATCAGGAGAATGCTTCTGGAAACCAAATTTCGATGCCCACTAAAATGGTATGAATATCATGAAAGTTTTTCCAAAATTTCCGATATTGGTTTCTAAGTTCATGCTGTATTTGCAGGTAATATTATAAATAATTGCCGACATAGGTTGATGTCATACAATCTGACATCTTCTTTAGGCAGTATTGCTGTTTGTATGATGCAGATGATCTTAATAACAACACATTTTCTTCGCAATGGGTAGTTTTTTGAATGACTTTATTGGTATCCTTGTCTTCAAAATTACGGAATCATGGAAAACCTATTTACTTCATCCCACATAAGAGAGTCATCAGCTCGCCTTCAATTTCATTTTATTTTTGGCAATTCTTCTTAATCAGATAGACGCTATATTCACTGCAATGTGATGTCAAAATTTATGCAGGATGAAGATGCAGGCAAAAATAAAAGGAAGAGAGGCATGTCCAAAGAAGATAAGCTAAAAAAAGGTAAATGAGAAAAGATGTAGGAAGAAAATTCTCTTTTATATATGGTCATGAGCAAGGATGTCCAAGTCCAACTGCTACTTTTGGTGCTGTATTCTGATCTGGGTTTGCATTAGGAAGTAAATTCTTATTTTCCAGCCTGTGATATGTGTTTTCCCTACTTCATTTTTCTATCGCATTATTTTTCGCAGGAGGAGGAAAGACTTAGAAGAGCAGCTAAGAACAGAGAACTTGGGGTTTAGAGATTAAAGCTGCCAACAGATTTGAAACCAAAGAAGATAGTGATTTGCCGCCACTATCTACAGGGTAGATGCCACGAGGTTGTTCAATATCATTCACCATATTGTTATTAGTTTTAATGTGTTGGGTCATAGCTTAGTTGCCAACAATAGAAATTTGCAATACACTTAACGT
This sequence comes from Ocimum tenuiflorum, assembly GCA_001278415.1. Taxonomy (NCBI): domain Eukaryota; kingdom Viridiplantae; phylum Streptophyta; class Magnoliopsida; order Lamiales; family Lamiaceae; genus Ocimum; species Ocimum tenuiflorum. Next base: position 10,350 of record AYJT01039500.1, read on the forward strand.
TCTCACACCTTTTACTTTTCCCCTTACAGGGAGAGAGATGCAAATTTTCACATGATGTGGTTCCCTATACAAAGTCTAAGGCATGTTTAACTAGTACTTTGAGGCATGCATTATTTCCCACCATCATAATAAAGAAGCGTGTAACTTCACTCTTTGCAGCCATACGGTCATTTTGCTCGGAACTCTTGCATGAAAGACCATGAACTCTCTAATATCCATGCAATAATTATAGTTTAAAACGTTTCTGCCACAGAGGTTCTGAATGTAAGTTTTCACGAGGTAATGCTTTTCTTCTACCTGTAAGCTGTAAGTTGCGGCTACTTGCTATTTTTATTGCTTTTTTCTATACTACATGCAACTGAAGTGTATTTTGTGCAAATGAAATAATCTCAGGTGGCAGCCTCTGAAACACGATTTCATTTATCCACCGCAAACCATGCCTGAGAAACATGGATCTGATCCAACATGGACTGGTAGCTTTTTGCTAAACCGGGTGGTAACCCTAATAAGGACAAGCGGGATCAATCCCCTGCAAAAAGAAGTGATGGTTTTGGTGGGAATAAATTTTCTCTCATTTGGGCAACCTCCTTCAGATCCAATTGTAATGGCGGGATGGAGAATTCTGCATATCAGCGTGTTGGAACTCCAAATGCCAATGGGTAGATGATCGAAAGCGGCACCAGTTTAGTATCTAACGTCATTGGTAAGGCTAATGGAACTCATCTTAAAGTTCTTGTCATTTTATTGAAGCCATTTATATTTATCAACTTCAAAGGAAAACTGCTAATCTCCCCAATTTTTTGAAAATAGAGGAACGTCATTAAAGCTTGCCATTTGTTGAAAAACTTAAAAATTCTTTTTCAAAACTAAATAAAAATACAAAATATAACAATTTCTTATCATTTAATGCGGAAGCTTGAACGTATATATTCATCTTCTGACCACCGTCACCGTCACCGTCACCGCACACTACTACGCATTGCCCAAGTTGTTGCCTCACAATTTTCCCTAGCCCCCAATAAGGCGACGTGTTTTCTTAATTGTTGGAGCGTGCGAAAATATTCTAATGAAGTGATCTATATATACTAGTGTAAAATTTGGGATTTAAGAAATTTTGGATAAACATGAATTTAGAAGATAAGATAGATTCATATTAATAGTTCTCGAGTGGGCTATTGACTTTTGCTTTTCCTTACATTTCACACAAGGAGCTAATGCCTTGTGAAGACTGGAAATCCTGATGGGAAGATGTTGGCTTTCAGTTCTTAGTTAGTAATTAGGCTATTTATTGGTTAATTCATGATGCAAAATCCAATCATATTGCAGTTAACATAATTTTACTTTTTCAAAACTATCTCAACAATTATTGATATCGATGCAAAAAGTATGACTCTTATATGGGCTTTCAAGTTGGAAAAAGAATCTACTTTTCATTATAAAAGATGAACGATGTAAGGAAGAAATCAAGGTTTGTAATTATGATTAATGGATTTAATAAATTTCGCATGTGGTGATAATCTTCTACCAGAGGATCTAATTTGTTGCATGAATTTTTCTGTATATGTTATTTTACAAAGGGACAAAATTGTTGATATCATAAAATTATTCGATATTTAATGGAAGGATAATTCTTTTGTTTTCAATTAAATAAAAGAAAAATCTTATTTTTCCCCAAGTCTTTTGAATCATATTTAATCTTAAAAAGTTGTTGTGACAAATGAAATAAAATTTAAGTGGGACTAATAGACTCTTGTAGCTTTGGTTGGGATATAAATTGAGCAGAATCTATGAATTCCTTCTAGAAACTATAGTGCCAATTTTGACTTGAATCTAAAATAGGCTAGAATGCACTTAGACGCGGGCGGGATGCTACATTAGATATGAGTATGACACGCCAGTGACAATGAGATAATAGCATACAAGAATTATCCCCCATTTTTTATTTTTAATTCTTATCTGGAAACATTTTCGAATGACGAGTTGTTGCCCCTGATGACGCTCTTCTTCCCACGTGGATTGTAAATTGTGGAAGGGCTTGCCAGTAATTCGCCATATTTTTTGGAGGATAAATTTATCAACACTTATGCGTATAATATAATTAGAAAAACCAAGCATTATGTTATGCGCAGTCGTTGGGAAATTTCTGGAAAGTAGAGGGACTTTATCAAGTGTGGGGCTGAGACTAACTCAGCTTAAATGAGGCCTTCTTAACATACACGTGGCACTATAATTGCTCCAATCCATCTACCCACCTTTATATCCTTCTCCTTTTTGTCGTTTTTCATCAATATTATTTCCATTTTGGATAAGATGACGCCACCTATAATCGCTACTTTTCGAATATGAAATATATTTTCGTCTTAAATTATTTTTTAAATGAATGCATAAGTGTCGGTTATATATAATTTGTTAACTAAATTACGGTGATTTATTTGCATATTTACAGGATAATTTATTTGAAACGAGAAAATCAGTTGGTGAAAATCCAACATACGTAGAAATTAGTGAAAATTCGAAGAGATTGACGTTTACTTTTCACTTTTCAGTACTTTTCTCATAACACTGGAATATTTCTTAAAAGGTTTCCGAAATTGGGAAAGTGAAATAAAATCCCCAAAGTGCCGAATCTGAATTCTGAATATGTCCCTTAAATTAATTATTCACATTCCTAATTTTGTCTAAATCACACAGGATAATAATAGTGCTAAAGTGGGGGTGAGAGAGTTTGTTCGAATGATAAACGATTCATATCCCCCATTATAATTGTGTATTACACCTTATATTATTTTAATTAATATTATTTTTGTTCAATTTTCACATTTGATCTTTGGTTTGATTTATGGATATATTTTCCAATTACTACTGATTATGTCAAAAATCATTATCTTACTATAATATTCTAAAAATAACTTATTTAATATTTAGATCTAATAAATTCCTAGAAATATCCACCAAATTAAAATAAAAATATATTATATGAACAAAAAGAAAAAAGCACCGCTTTCTCTATCATTCCGTGCTCATTCATTCCCTTCTCTCACCACCTGTACACATTCCTGCTTCACGTACAAATGTGTATCTCACAAGTCACAACTTCAGTCAACAAGTCCCCTTTCTACACGCAACCCCTCCGTTTCCCACTCATATAATCGCCGTGATCAAACCTGTACTCACCTTCACAAAGAAAACCACTGATAATGGCGAGAAACAAGCTAGATTCTGCCACCGCCGAAGAAAATCTGCACAGCATCAATCTAGATGAGGTTCTGACGGCTGTCAAGGTGGAGCCCCTCGTGTTTCCGGAGGAAGACGAGAATCCTGGCTGCGCATTGGCCGCGCAGTGGCTTCCGAAGCCGATTGAAGG
>AYJT01039501.1:0-12079 GCA_001278415.1 Ocimum tenuiflorum
TGAGGAAGACATTTGAGATGGTGGATGATCCCCAGACAGACTCCATAATTTCGTGGAGTCCCGCCAGGAACAGCTTCATTGTTTGGGACCCTCACAAATTCTCCACTGATTTGCTGCCTAAGCACTTCAAGCACAGCAATTTCTCTAGCTTTGTCCGCCAGCTCAATACCTATGTGAGCGTCAATTCTTTTTATGCTTATTCATTCATCGATGATACTAGTTTTACGATGAGAATTTGGGGAAATTTCTATGTTCAAAATTCAGGCATTTTATGTGAAGGAGTTTGTTTCTTTATTTTTTTTTTTTCTTGAATTCGAGCTCTGTATAGTTAATTTTTTTTATTTGTTTTAACTTTCATGGATGTAGGAGATGTTTGATGGGAATTTATTCATCTTTAGTATCGATTGTATAATTTTGACTGGCTCTGCCTTAGGATAAAAAATTTCTGCTGCTCTTTTTATTGCATTACGACTTACTTAAATAATACCCTGTTTTCCCCTTTAATTATATATTTAAAATCACTGCGTTTCTTTTGGTCAATGAATTCATTGTCTCAATTTCCTTGCAAAATCAAGTTATATTTTAGCTATTTATGTTGTCTTATGATTTCGAAAGTTGAAACTGATTTTCAACTTTCATTCATAATCATAGGATTTGTTTGGCTTTTATAATGTTTTTCTTATGAAAGTGGTTTGGCTTCTATAACGTTGCTGTAGGATTTTTTGGCTTTTTATAATATTGCTGTTTTACATTCCTGCTGTCGATAGTTGGCTTATAGTTATCAACTTTAATGTATTTATAATTTATTGGATATTGAATTCAATTGTACTCAGAGATTCAGGAAGATAGACTCAGACAGATGGGAATTCGCAAATGAAGGCTTTCAACGGGGGAAGAAGGATCTGCTTAAGCACATCACAAGGCGAAAGCAAAATTTTCAACCAACTCAAAAACAATCTTGGCTGGATTCAACCAAGCATGGAGCTGCGGCTGAGCTCGAAAGACTGAAGATCGATCAAACTATTCTGCAAACGGAAGTGTTGAAGCTAAGACAGCAACAGGAGATGACAAAGAGTTATCTGGCAGCTGTTGAGAAGCGCGTTCGCATCACCGAAATGAAGCAAAAACACATGGCCATATTCTTGATGAAATTCTTGAAGAATCCCCTCGTGTTGCAGCGCATCAGTGAGAAGATGAGGACGATACGGGCCCTTAGCAGCGGAGAAATCTTGAAAAAGAGAAGGTTGGCGTCTCCTGACATAGAAGACGTCGATGGGACATTGATGGAAGAAGCAATGGAAGCCATTGATGTTGTTGAGGATGCGAGAGTTGATTATAAGAGGGCTAGACTCCAGGAGAAGCTGAGGAGCATTCAATCTGATATCGACACACTGTTTTGTTGCGATGAGGTGGGCAGCCCCATGCAGGAAACAGAGACGAGCTCTGAGAGTTTTCTTCTGTGGGATAAGCTAGTGGAAGATGACTTGATTTACGAGGATGAAACATCGAAGGCATCAGAATGTGATACGCAAATGAGAGGGGTAGTAGAAATGGTGGGGTGTTTGGCTTCTATTGCTTGATTCTTTAACTTTTGAAGGAGTGATGAAATTTTGGGTTTGCTTGCATAGTTAGGTTAAGGTGGCGCTGCAGCTCATGAATCATCATCATTCTTCTAACTCGATCAGCATCAGCACAGTTTATTTGGATTTCTTGTGTTGCTACACAAAGCAACGTGGTACATATGAAAAGTTTACATCATGACTGCTTGTTTACTGTTTAGCAGTAGAATAAAGAATCGTGTTTTCTTCATTTGATGCCTAAATTTGTTATGTGTTGCTTGCCTAATTCTGAGCCTGAAACTGCAGTGGTGTATGGTTGGGTTTAAAAGCAAACGTGGCCATGATCCAACCGTTTGTGGACTAGAGGTTAGTAATTAAATTAAAGTTGAAGAGCTGGAAGTGGGGTAGTGTGATTGAGCTTCATTCAAATGAAAGACTAAGAGCGTCTAGAAAGTTGAAAGAAAATCTGTATGAAGCACGAAAGCCACGCCCACGCGTACCCAGACAAGAGAGTAAACGTGCCATTTATGATGGTGGAACAAAGTTACACACCACATTTCATGGACATCCAATTGTCAGTCAAAACCAAGAAAGCTCTTTTGAAATGTAAGAATCAATAGTGGTCTACTTCTTGTGATGGATGGTGTCGAAAATAGCTTCGATTTCTTCCTTGGCTCTTTCAAAAACATTGGGTGCTTTAACTCCGCTCTCATCATCATGGCTCTCCTTGTGATGATGTTCCTTGGCCTTTTCTGCTGCCTTCCCTGCCAATTAACACACACCATCACATCCCACTCTCTTTAATCATCATAATCTCTTCTATCAAACAATTATGTACCAAAATGTTTAACTAAAGACCCAAATAATCAACACTCAAGTTTCATACTGAATATGGCGCTTGAGTAAGGTAACTAACAAAAGGATCTTGCTAAAGGGGAAGGCACCATTCCTTCGGAAACTCAACATACCATGCCCATGCCCATGCATTCTTGATGTTCTAACTCTATAAATAATTACTTCTGATTCACACAGGACGGACATCTACTCACCTTTGACAGTGTAGCCTCAATTGCATGGCAATATCCAAACAGAAAATCGCAAAACAACCTACAAACTGGCTGGGGGAACGGATCACTAATATTTTTCATGTCAAAATTGGACTTAAAAACACTCCACCATAGCCTCCCATCAAGAATCATTTTGTGAACATCATGCAAGTAAAAGATGCAGAAAAAGTCTAGATGCATTTACGAACAATCGTTGTAGTTTTAAGCAGCATAACTGACATTGCGATTACGAGGGAAAGGGTTGGAAGAAAGAGAAACTGCACATCACAACTCGCAAGGGAGAGATTTGGATATTGAAGAACAGGAAGATATTCACTCACAGCCAAGCCACTTGGAATTGGTCCGAGAATACAAATATAACATAATGACTAAATAAATTTGGTTGAGGCCAATAAACCTAACAAAATCAAATTTCAAACCAAGTAAAACTTGGAGCATCCAAGTTGAAACTATGTAGTAAAATTCTTATTTTTTCCTATCTAGCACTTAAAACACAATTTGGTCTTTGGTTAATTTCTGTTTCACTCTTCCATAATACAACAAAAGCGTCTTGTGACCTCTATGAAAGTTTCCATTAATTCTTGTAATTACATATTGTGGTAAACAATGCTATCCTTTTAAAATATTTAATATTTCGCTTTGGTACTTAAAAGTACAGCCTGACAAGAACTCCATCACTCATTCCAATTCCAAGGAGAAATCACTCCTGAGATGTTATATATGCAATCATGAGCAAAACAAATGGCTATTCCTTCTTGAGTTAGCTTGATTGTAGCTTTATTCTAATTCGTTTTATAATAAAATAATTAGCATTATATTTGATAAACTTAAAGGTGCAACCCTAACAGCAAAACATAATTAAAATCAAAACTTCAATATAACTAAATCAACGAAGATCAACAAGAAGAAAGAACTTGATATGCCAACTAGCAATACTCTAAGAAATTGCCCTAGAAAAATGGCATAAATAAACCTAAAAAGACTCTTCACGCAGCTATTCCTATGCAAGGATAAACCATCACAAATTCATATCTATCAGAATTTCCTCCCAGTGATAAAGGGTCTGCATTACTCCTTAAATGTACATGTCCTATTTTGGGATCCTTTCCTTGTAATATCCATAAAAATATACCTTTAATGACGAAAAACTTAAAGCAAAAAAGTTATCCTTTTCCCATTGAGTCTCTTTCAAATGATTCCTAAGGTCAGAGCTCCCATACAGGAGCTTAATTTATATCTTACAAAAGGTTGATCATGATAAAGGTAAGAACCTAGTAGATTTTTTCTTTCAATCGCCCTATCAAGCGATTGTGGTTCTGTGTACACAAGTTAGCATCCAAACCAGACGCAATGAGCTTTACTCTAATGTTAAATCACAATTCAACATTTAGAATGCCACAGAGGCAAGGATAAAAGGCATCTCAATTTTGAAGCAGCAAAGGTGGTGAATTGGGAAGCTAATTAAAGCATCATTAGCTCTAACTAGCCTTTGCATAAGGTGGAGGGGACACGGGAAGCAATGCGAATTACAAACAGGAGTATCTCACCAAACAGACATGGCCTCTCTGCAAAATGGAGCCTTGCTAGGAAACGAGATGGGATCCTGGTGCCATGTTATACTAGATCAGTGATGAGGCAAATGCATTTGAGCTTAACAACCCACCAGGGGAGTTTAATGTATTTTCTGATTCTAATCAGTCCAATGCTCCACCAGAAGTGCTGAATTAAGCGTGATTGTATCGTAGTTTCTGTTTTCTTTTGGCATGAAAGATGTGATTTTCGGTCAACCTTATTGGCAAAATAATCTATAGTTGCATTACTCCTTAATAGTATCTTAAAATCAGGTTTCCTCATTTAGATTCATTGTGATTTTTACATAAAAATACTAACAGCAATCATTGAAGTGAGCCAGAAAGTTATCTTCTACACTATCAGATTTGGGCTTCTCTCAAATGAGTTTTTTAAAACTCCATAGGCGACTAGCATTATATACTTGCTGTCATAGCTCAATCTAGGAATCAAATAGACAGAAAACCATTAGATCTCTAGTTAGTCGCCCTATTGCCCATCCTTACCCACAACATGAGAGCATGAATATAGAACCAAATACAAAGACACTCAAGATCAAACAAAAAGAACCAACACCACACAAATCAAGCACATCCCATTTTGCAAATAGAGCCGCATCAACACATGAACAATAATCATAACGGAACATAAAGACATCAAAATAAACACATTCCAGTTTGCAAATGCAAGAACATCAAATCCACACCTGAATGCAACTCCAACTTCTCCGATTTCATACCATCCTTTGCAGAAGAATTCCTGGATAACAGCCCAATTTTCAGCAAAAGCTCATATCACATCATCACTGATAAATCACCTCAATCAAAACCATACATTTTGGTGTCTCCATGCAACTGTGAATCATGAGTTTTTGATTCCTTCTTGGGATGGATAGCCTCCACAATAGCCTCAATTTCCTCTTTGGCCCTCTCAAACACATTTGGAGCCTTCACATCACCAACTGGAGTATTGACATCGATATCATCTCGCAATCCATGAGTCTCCTTGTGATGCGGATGATGATGTTTGTGTTTCCCGTTGTGCACAACTGCCCAACATCCAGAGTCTTAAAAATTGCATCTTTCGTACTATTCAAACTGGGTTTCTCCCAACTCTTCATCCCATGATTCAATTGATCATAACTCACATATTCTAAGCTGAACGTAAGAGAAAAGGGGCTTGATAAGTCGTTACCTGATGATGAGTTTGATGATTTGGGATCAGCCATGATAGGATTATCCGTCTCGCTTTTTTTTTCCTGCTTGATGGATGGGTTATTTTGTATGATACTTGTGGATTGGTGGATGAAAATTGGAATTCTGACGAAAAGGGCGATCCACTGTTTTCCGAGTTGAATTGAATTGAGCGAGAATATGTATCGCACGTTTGACAGATCATACGAAAAGCATCCTTTTTTGGACTCTATGAGAGCCCAGACAAAACATGTGAGTAATTTCTAATATTTAATTCTCTTTAAAAATTCTAATATTTAAGCCCTCTAAAGAAATTATAATATTTAAGAAGAATTGCAACAAGTGATTGTTATAAAAAATATTGATTCTTCGAATAAATGAAAGAAAATGAAAATTGAATTTCACTTAAATAAGTAGACGGAAGTAATCCAAATAAATAATAAATAAAAATGCATCAAATAAACATTTATTTTCTTATTTATGGACACGAAGTTACTATGCGCAAGGTAATGGATTGGAACCCCCAAAGTTTCTTTTTAGAAAGGGAAAAATTGACTTGTCATTGTGAAACGTGTTTTATATTATTAGTATTCTACCCATACCGCAAGATATAAGATACATTTAATATAATATAGGTCTGTATTTTGTTTACTAATTTTATTATCATTATTATACCTTTCAATCAAACTATATTGGCCTATATTCAAGTGTGAGCGATGTTAATTTGTGATGGATATTAAGTCATTTATAAAAATTATGAATTTATTCTCAACAAATTTTTATGTTTAACTATCTGCCTACTGAAAAATATATTCTTATGTAAAATAGATTTATACTTAACAAATATTGTAAGCGTATAAATTATGTGGTCCATATATTCAAATTTATTTAGCATAATGCTCAAGCTTAACTTTATTTCAAACTATACAATATTTGGAAGGTATTTCACCTATTTATATGAATTTGACCTATTTGCGCACTCCGTTTTCTTGACACGCTTTATATCTAATTTTATTTCTGGACTAATAAATAAATATGATTTTAATATTTTTTTTCAAAACTCCTATAGAACAGAATTTGCTAGGAATATAAAATATATTCTTATAAGGAATTAAAGCATGCTACGATAATTTGCTAGGAATATAAAATATATTCTTATAAGAAATTAAAGCATGCTACGATAATTGTTCATTTGTTGTATTAATACATTTAAAACAATCTTGCTCAATTAATTGTGGGAAATCTTGAGTTTTTTTAAAGAAAAGTGAAATCTTGAACTTAAGAAAAGAAAAGAGGTAAATAAAATATACGGAGAGCCATACAGAAATGAAAATCCGGAGAATGAATAAAATTTAAATTAAATAAAACATAACATTAATATATAAGATTTTTGCAGAAAAATAAAATAGAAATGAAGGGAAAAAATTATAAAAATGAAATCATATAAATAATTTGAATTAAATTAGAAAAGGACTAAAAAGATAAATGAAGAAAAGAAAGAAAATTTGAAAGCAGAAATTTAAGAAAAAGGAAAACGATAAAAAGGGTCTAGAAAATGGGAAAGAAATCGTGAAGGCCAACCTTGGCATCTCTCTTCTCCAAAACATCATTGTCTTCGCCAAAATACCGGATTCTTTTGGAGACGGTCCACACAACATCTCTTCCTCCACCCCATCTCTCTTCCTATTTCTCCAGATAAACAATAATATTTCAAATTCTCCATCACTCCGTCGCGCTCCTTCCGTTCAGCCTCATCTTCCCGTTTCTGCCATTTGTTTATCAATGGTTGCACCAATTTGGTGAGTATATTGCGATGAATCCTTTCTCGGCGCCACCAATAATTTTCTGCCTTTGAGAAAATGGACGGGCATTTTCTTAACTACAATCATTAATAACGAGGATGCAAGAGAATGATATTGTTAATTTAGAAGAATATTTGAACTACTGAGGGCATCTTGAATCAAATGCGGCCGAGGTAGACAATGATTGGATTGTTTTTTATCCATTATTCCCTATTGAAGTCGGTGAGATGGTCGACGACGATCATGGCGTCGTCGAAGGTTGATTGCTGCAACTAATCCACCAAGTGCCGGCAACGAAGCGTCCTAGATATCCTGGAAGGCTAATTGCTGTCACAATCCACCAATTGCCTCGCTGCGTTGCCGGTTACGCCATCGGATGATGTTCGAGAAACGTCACTCCTTCCTCCCTTTGTTGCAAAAGGGAAAAATTTCTTTGCTTCATAGCTCATCCATTCAAGCAGTTTGAAAAGCTGGTTTAAGTTAAAAAGCATAGCGTAACAGAGGAAAATTTATATTAATTCGATCTTTTCTTCCCGGTGTATGTGTATTGTAATAGATATCTTCTTTCATTTTGGATCATTGGCTGCAATAGCAATGGATGTGTCTTTTCAATTTGGCGGGAAAAACTTTTTAGCTTCCGAATTTCTTTAATACGTTAGATAGATTAAATAAAGAAATAAAACAGCGACATTTTAAAATATATCATATATTAAATTCAGCAATAAGGAGATAGGGATCTGTGTGTGTAGGCCGAATAAGATTCCAAACACAAACATATATCATACATGATTTGTTTTTAAGAGAGTGGGAGAAAACAAAAATGTATATATATATATATATATATATATGTAGAGTATGGGCCAACTACGACAGACATTAATTTCATCGGGACTCAATAACGGTCTCTCAATTTGTCGAGTAAGCGAATAATTAGGGCTGTTGTCCTGTCCAACACCAGCTCTTTTATTTTTTTCCCCCTTTTTTTTCTAATCTTATAGTTGAAAATCTCTAAAAGCATCCAATGGTAATCATACTCAAGGAACGTATTTATTGAGAACCCTAAATACGATGAGAAATAAGAATAAATCTTGTTCATTAAATTTTGAAATAGACATTTGATTTTTCTATTTTTTAATATTTTCAGTGGCATATGATAGTCTTATATTTTGCATATGCAAACTTATCAACTTTTCATATGCAAACGAAAAAATTAAATCTGAGTTGTCTGTTTATAGAATTGATGGCGCACATTTGTTCTCATATCTTATATTAAGGTGTGTTCTCATGTGAGTAAACTCCTCACACGGAATATAACATTTATTGTCAATGTATAAAATTAATTTTATTCGGCCTCAATCTAAAATCTTATGGACTAAAAAGTTTTGATAGTTGGAGTCGGAATTAGGGCAGTGCGATAGATGCAAATAACAATTCAAAGGTATAGCTAGAGATCATTTTATGACTATCCAAGTGGGGATTAAAGGAGTTTTTGAACTTGATATTGATAGGCTTCTTAATGAGGGAGCTTTGGAACTAATATCGCCGATATTTGTCCATCGAGAGGGTCATCTTTTGTTGGGTCCTTCGAGTTTTCTTCTTGTAACTATCCTTTTTCTGTGGGACATTTTGATGGTGGACGACGGCCAGCAGTAATACAAGTCCAGTTTCACTATCAAATCAAATACTAAAAAAAGTCACAAGAGCGTACACATAAAATTGTAAACCCAACCCAAGAAAAATGCATTAAAAGATCATACATATAGGACTGTCAAATGTTCCTATAAATTCTTGTTAAAATTGGACCATTTGAATTTATACTTCTGCATCCAAATCCCATTTCATGAATCTCTCGGGCGAGTTTATAAAATATCGAGATCATATATAATGCAGAAATTATTTATTTTGTATACATTTCTTTTGTGGTAAAAATCATGAAAATAATTATCAATGAATCATTAGATTTTCCCTTTGTAAAATATCACGTAAAATATACATCGAGAAATTATTTATTAATACGATCAATGCTCATCATTCCAAGAAAAGAAATACAATGTGAGACGTTCATGCAAATTGCGTTTTTAATGTACATAGATTTTGGCTAAGCTAGGAAATGGAAATGGCTCCGTTGGTTTTTGTTTAACAAAAAGGTTAAATTCACACCTTTTTTAGAAAATATAAATCATAAAATAGTCCAAAATCTAGAATTGTAAAAACGTCCGTACCACCTAATAGTAATAGGCGACCTATTTAAACAAATTATATATATATTATTGAATAGTTTAATTATCTAAATAATAAATAATATATTTAGTATTAAAACATATTAATTAAGATATATTTTATCATTAAACAAATAGGCTTTCAAAGTCAAAAATATTATATAGACATCTATCTATACATACATAGATAAAATTCAGACGTAGTTAATTAAAATTAGATCGTAGGCGTAGACTTTGGATGGCGGCCTAATTAAAATTATATTACATGTGTCGATTTGCGTATCCACACGACTACTCGAAGCAATGAATACTCTTGGCAATATATTTTATTACACGTGTCAAGTCAAGTTGCCCAACAACTCCAACTATGTACCGTATTCCAATTTCCAAGTCTGCAATCAATTAATTAATATCTTCTAATTATTTTATTCATACCATCTGATCGGTCTCTGCATTCGGAAACCAAATCTTATACAATTAATACACTGATTGTAACGTCGTAATCATGCAATTTAGATGCATTAACAAATTACAAGTGTACACCAACTTGCCTTGTGGACCATTCTAGCTTACCGATCAATACCTCATACCTTTTCTTTTTGTCTTTTTTATTTTTTTCAACCATCTACAACACTAAACCAGTTTATCAGTATACTTACACATCTTAACAATTGTATAACATGAGAGATCCTTTCTTTCCTTTTTTATTTTCAGTGGGCTGAGGGGAGTGAGGATCAAGAGTGGCTCCATCCTAAGACTTGCGGGTTCAACTGCCCCAGCAAAAATTTAAGAAGAATAATTTTAGCCTTTATTTTGTTTGTCTTTATAATGTTGGAGATCGAATTAAGAGATGGCAATTCATTAAGTTTAGTTTATTGACTTATCAAGTTAACATTGATTTTTGAACAATTAAATGTAGATAAATTTCTAGTATCCATTTGATGTATATAAAGGAAATAACTTTTTGTATCAAAAGAACTTATTCGGGAATAAAATTTATTTGTCGTACTACTCCTCAAAAATATAAATAGTTTTTATAATTTTTTTTTGTATAATTATATTTGTTTTTCTTTAATTTTAATATTGTGATAGTATATTAAGTGACAAACTTAATTGAGCCCTACAACACTCAAACTCTAAGTCAACCTTAAAAATCTTTATATAAGAATCCACAACATAGATATCCGCAAGTAACAGGAATTAGTCGGTCGCTATGGCTGCAAGATGTACAAACAATAATTAAGACATTGGTCAGACTTATCAAGTTTGAATCTTGACCATCAAATAGTAGGGCATGACAACTCTCACTGATTAAGTTCGTTCAGTCCCATGATGTATCATATTTTGATGTTAATTAATTGGACTTTAAAAAACTTAAATTAAAACATTTGAATTTTATTACAATTCAATTTATATGAAGCTTTTAGTTTTTGTACATTCATGGTTAAAATTGATACACGTAAAAATGAATTGCTGCATTGATTAATTTGTAAAAGTTAGTAGTTCAAGGATGAAACTATCGAAATCAACGTTTTAGTTAAAAATGAATTGTGCAGGATATAAATTTCACATAAATATACAGAGAGTTGATTGGGTGCATGTTAAAAATAAATTTGATGATAATTAATAGGAATAAATCGCAAGCATTGGATCAATGATTTTAATTAAAACTTGAATATATAATTGAAATTCTTATGCCTAATCGTTCATTATCTCAGGTTCAATCAATTATAAACGTATATTTATTAGTTTACGAACTCATACTTAATAATTTGTAGAAATTGAAATGCAAATTATAACATATAAATCTTATAGTAATCATTTATAAACTTATTTTTGATCGTTCATAAACTTATAACTTGAAGATTTTATACTTAATTGCTCATAACCATATGCTTAATAGTTCTCAAATTTATACTTAAGTTCACAATTTTATGCTTAAGTAAAATAAAGCAGTTTTGGAGGCGGGATGATGGATGGAGATGAAGGCTTGTATGGAGATAAATTTAATTTTATATGTTCAATTTCTTATAATCCTATTCTTAATTATCATTTGTAAAATTTATAAGTCGGCATCCAAGTATATATATGCGGACGATAAATTGACGACTAGCTAGATGAACATGTTTAATATCCTTTATTCAATATTTTATAATTTTTACATATTTTATTGAGTTCAGGATACTAATTAATTGACCATTACGAAATAATAATTATTACTTTATAGGTATTAAAGTTGGTGAATTCATACAGCTGCAGGCCGCCGCAAACATTGACATAGTAAGTAGTATATCGCCCTCGCTTTAAATAACATACAATATATAATAAAGAGATTTAAATACGGTTTATGAACTCTTTTACCAAATAATTACTTTTTTCCGATTTGTATTCTCTTGACTTCCCCATATATAGACTTCAACATTTTGGGATAGTTGGTTTAATTTTTGAAAGACAATAATCAGAATTTAAACAGGAAAAAATATAAATAACGATCGAATCTCAAAGAATTTATGATTGTACATAAAATAAATGCATCTCATACTTTGCATATGCATTTATTATATGCAAATTATCAATAGGTAGTCAAACTTATCTTCCGTGAAAATTCTTGATCGGCAACAAATAAATGACTATAATTGTTGTTGTTGACTAAGGAACTTCACATAAGAT
>AYJT01039503.1:0-10635 GCA_001278415.1 Ocimum tenuiflorum
TTTTGATGAACATGTGTTTGTGTATTTAGAGTATGTTTAGGAAATCTTTAAGGATATCCGTAAAGATGATTATATTCTTTTTCCTCTCTCTCTTCTATATATTATTTCTTTTAAATTACTCAAAATTTCAAATGAACGCAACTAATTCAGTTTAAATTATTTTTTCACGGATCATATATCAAATTAAAGGTAATTTTGTAATTTTTCTAGTAAAATTCTAATTGTATCTGTTACTTAAAGAAAATCGCATGAAAAATACACAAATAATTTTAAACGAAGTTTGTGCTAAAGCAGAAACATGCATACAATTCTATTAAACGAAATATGTGCTAAAGCAAAATATATACATGCTTACATTTACATGAATATACAAGTAACATGCTTATATTTATATATATATATATATATACACGTATGAATAATTAATGAATATATTTTTTACAATAATAGTAATTTGTATGTTTTCAAAATGATATATTATGCATGTAATTTTCTTTTTAATTTTGACTGCTCATGAGTTTGTGAAATTTATTTTCATTTCCATGTAAAAAGTTGATTCCCATTGAATCACATCCTTGTAAAAATATCTATACAATCAGATATCACGAATGTCCATTTTACCGGCACCTCGAGATTGAATCTATCTGATGTAGTTATTTCAATGTGTATTATTATCCCTTTAAAAAAAATGTGTATTATTATCTATGAATATATTCCATGCATATTTTGAATTGGACTGCGGAATACTCGTCTATAAACAAATGAGAAAAGAAAAGAATTTTTAATAATAAAAAAAAAGGTCGTTATCTAGGTGGAAAGTTGTGTCATGTGTGATGTGTTGCAACAGACCAAAAAAAGGGGCAAAAACAAACCCTAACGTCGTTAGTTGGCGCGTTTTCTTGAGTCATGACGACGCTAATAACACTATTCGTTTGCAACCAGACAAAACTGGCGGTTGACCTTCATTAAATTCTCCAAACATCAACTTGCACAAAATCTCTCTCTCTCTCTCGTCTTAATCTGAACATGAAAAAAATATATGTATATATTTTCTTGAAATTGGGTTTGTTTGTCATGGAAGCAGCGTATTAAGGCTTACTTTCTTTGACCGTCACCCCCACGCACACACATATATAGAGGGCTGTGAGTGCTGGAGGGCACCAATTCCAAATCAAAGAAAGGCAAAAACTTTTCCATTCTGAAGAAAAAGAAGTGCTTTAAATATCCCAACCTTTGAATTCCTCAAACCTCTTTGTTTTGAAAGTGGGTATAAATCTTTGAACCAGACCCACAAGTTTCTGCATTCCCATTTCAAGAAAATATTCAGAAACTTCTCACTGTCAAATTCTGATACTCGCAAACAATTCAAACCAACTATTTTTATAGAGTCCCCTTCTCGCACGCGTGTTCATTCGTATTTGAAGGTTCACTAGACTCGAGTATTCAAATTCTATTTTCCTACGCATATATATAAAGGGGTTGGTTGCTGTCATAATTGTAGGCACATATTTGAAGAACATCAAAACATACTCATTTACAAAAGGACTCTCAGAACTTCCCTTTTTCTGGTGAGTGACTCTAATATTTAAGACTAGTTCTTTTCTTGAAGCATTGATTTATGTTATCTTCGATGGAATCATCATTGAGTTTGTTGTTAATTCTGGTGGTTGACTTGTGATGCTGTAATGATTTATGAACAGCAATTTGCATGTATATAAATTTCATGAATCTTGTAGTTGACATGTAGCTTTCAAACAAATTGCTGCAGGTAATATTGAGTGGGATTCATCTCTATCATAACATTTATCAGCTTGTAAGAAATTGTGAGACATAGACTTTTCAATTTGGCTGTTGGGCAAGCAAAAAGGTTCAAGAACCAACAGCTTCAGCAAATAGGGATCTGCAGCGATGACCATGACAAAGGGGCTGAAAACCATGAGCAGAAAAAACTCGATAAAATTAAGCAACTGTGAGCCTGCAAAACTGGTTCTACAAACCTCACTTTCATTCAAGGATTTAGTTGAGAACACAAGGCAAACAGAAGCTGATGATGATGATGCTAATAAGATGATTTCTTCCGTCTCCCTCCCTGAGCCTGCTATAATGTTCTCTCCTCGCCCCGTTAGCGAGCTCGATGCAGCTGCTGTCAAGCTCCAGAAGGTCTACAAAAGCTACCGAACTAGACGAAACCTTGCTGATTGTGCAGTTGTTGTGGAGGAGCTGTGGTTTGTTAACTTTGTTTCATCATCACTCAATTCATTCAAGTCCAACTCTGTGTTTTTGATCACTTGATTGACTGGTTGTCCTTGTGTAGGTGGAAAGCCTTGGACTTTGCAGCCTTGAAACGGAGCTCTGTATCGTTCTTCAACGTTGGGAAGCCAGAAACTGCTGTTTCGCGGTGGGCTAGAGCGAGGACCAGAGCAGCCAAGGTTGGATATGCTGTAGATACATTGATAACTGTTTCTTGTTCTGTTGAGATTTTGGATTGGAGCTAATGTGTGATTGCGTTGCAGGTTGGAAAGGGATTGTCTAAGGATGAAAAGGCTCAAAAACTGGCACTTCAACACTGGCTTGAAGCTGTAAGTCTATCACAAGTCTTGAATATCCAAATTGGCGGGTTTGGCTATGCAAAACTGACCTTGTTTTTGGTCTGTAGATTGATCCGCGCCATCGATATGGGCACAATTTGCATCTGTATTATGATGTATGGTTCAAAAGTGAGAGTGCACAGCCTTTCTTCTACTGGTTGGATGTTGGAGATGGCAAAGAAGTAAATCTTGAGAAATGCCCTAGGGCCAATTTGCAACGCCAATGCATCACATATCTAGGACCAGTGAGTCTCTAAAAACTCATAATCCCATGCATAAATGAATGCTGAGCTCATACTCATCAAGCCCTTTTCTCTATTCTGTTCCAACAGAAGGAGAGAGAGTCATACGAGGTCGTGGTCGAAGATGGAAAGCTCAAATACAAAGAAAGTGGCACCTTTGTGGACACCATTGAGGGATCAAAATGGATATTTGTTCTCAGCACAACGAGAACTCTGTACATCGCGCAGAAGAAAAAAGGTGTTTTCCAACATTCGAGCTTCTTAGCTGGAGGCGCCATCACAGCTGCTGGAAGATTGGTTGCTCATGAGGGAGTTCTTGAGGTAAAGATACCTCTTAAAACATCAATACAAGACATATATGATAAAAAAAGTGAAATTTCCGTATGGAGAGCTAACAGTGCTCGCTGCTAATTATTATTACAGGCAATATGGCCATACAGTGGTCACTATCTTCCCACAGAGGAAAATTTCAAGGAGTTCATCAGCTTCCTGGAGGAGCACTCTGTTGATCTTGCAGACGTTAAGGTAACTAACTCATTTTCCACCCTCATTTCAAACCTTAAAAACATAATAACTGACAACTTCTAACTCTGCTGATTCCTTTTATGTTATGTGCAGAGATGTGCAACTGATGACGACCGCCCTCCACAAAGCAGCAACTTGAACGAAGAGGCGAATACATCAAAGAACAATGTGAGTGAAGCAGAGAATAGCAACAGAGGCAATGAGGAAGGATTCAAGTTGAGTAAGAGAATGTCGTGCAAGTGGAGCACAGGAGCAGGGCCAAGGATCGGATGTGTGCGGGAATACCCTACGGAACTGCAATCACGAGCATTGGAGCAAGTAAATCTGTCACCTCGGGTCATTCTCAGCAACTATGGTCCAATTCCTTCGCCTAGGCCGAGTCCGAAGGTTAGACTCTCACCTAGAGTTGCATACATGGGATTGCCCAGTCCCAGGACACCTATAGCTGCAGCTCACTGAGATAACAGCAAACAAATAAAGAAGCTCATTCAAGGATGGATCAGGAACTAACTCCAAATCTTCTTTTATTTATTTAATAAGTTTGTAAATGTCTCATTTGCATGCTGAGTCTTCATTTTTTCTCCAGTTTTGGCTCATTTTAACGGTTAGAGTTCAGGTTAGTGTTTATGGCTTCATTTTTTTGTTTATTGAAATAGTTCATGTTGATGGAAATATTGTATCTATTAAACCCAGAAATAGCTCAAGCTTCCGTTGATCTGTGAATACTTTCACGTCCATGGAAGACCTTTTCGTTACAGTTGAGGAAGATTATTTTGGTAATTATTTATTTTGTCCGAGAATGTAAATATATGCAATATTAATAAACGCGTAATATTATAATTTATACCGAGATTGAAGACCAAATAATTCCAGTGCGTTTGATTTCTTAACTTAGGTTTTTGTCAGTTCGGTAACAAGTCCAAGCTTTTTCTTTTCTTTTTTTAGAAACGGTAACAAGTCCAAGTTGAATTGATGCCTCTTAGACTACAAATATGTTGGCCTACCCTGAATTAGGGGTATAATTGAATTTAGGAGTTTACTATTTACTCAAGTTTACTCCATATTATATAGTCCATATTTGAGATTTATTACCAAATGACACGGTGCGCATACCTAAATATAAATTGTACAATATTAATATTTAATTAACAAGCTCGTGCATGATCGAGCTTAATTTTGACTCGATCAATTAACGAGTTTCACTAAATTGGTTCGAATGAATTTTTATCTACAGGAAACCCCAATGGATTAACTGATATACAACCTCAGATTGAATAGTTAATACTGTATTACTAGGTCGAAGCAGATCTGTAGAGTTTAGTATTTTCATTTCGATTTGGTTTGATATATGTATGTATTTCTAGCCCCGAAACAAATCAGAGGCATAAACTGGATATAGTAGTTGATCCGGTGAAGACGGATTAGTCCCAGATTAATGGATATGCAAGGATTAGCCCTCATAATGGGAAACTGAAGCAAAACATATAACAATCAAAAAGCTTGCAGTGGTCCCTTCGGAGACAGCCTAGTGGTGGAGACTAGTGTGTAAGACCCTCTAAATGAGAGAGGTCAAGAGTTCAAATTCTCCCCCTCCCCCAACTCAAAAAAAAAACAAAAAAAAGCTTGCAGTGGAAACTCCGAACTTTAAATAAGATTTAGATGACTCAGTAATTACCAAATAATGTTCAGAAGAAAGAGAGCATGCCATGCCCCAGGAGTGAATCACAATCAGTAGTCATACAATAAGAAAACAAAACTTAAGCATCCAGAGATACATACAAGTATGGGCAAAACCAAATGATGCAGCAACTATTGTGGATGGAGTAGCACAAGTGAATTCATCTCTATTTCACGTGGCATGCATGCAGATTATAATTGAAGATTGCCAGCTTTACTTATGTATATCAATAGCAATGCATTTTACGACTCAGATTGTCCTAGTAATCTCAGCAAATTTCATATTTGCTTCCTGGGACCATTAATTCACTAACCAAATATTCTATGCAACATTCCATAATGTTTCAAGTTAAACAGGATCATGACATAACCACCTTAATCGAGTACTTGCCATTTGTTAACAAGCTGCCTATATATTTTGGCCGGCCCTGGTAACAAATTTGGTATGCGAATACATGATCACATCAATTTATATCCTTCCTAAAACCATTCGCTCCTCGAGGGCTTCCTCTTCGAAATCCACAAGTTTCTGTGGAGTCCCTGATACAACAGATGTACCCTTCCGCTCAGCATATTCTGGCTGTCAACTATGGATCTTTGCTTTACTAGGGAAATACAAATCATCAGGATTCATAGGTAGGGCAGCAGGATCAAGTTCAAAGGACCCTATTGGCACCCCTTCTCTTTCACTGCCACTCATTTTGAAACTGGGAATACAATGGGAGAACTTGTACAACTCCGCCGGCCCTATCACAAATGAATTGGTCTCACTAGCCCTCTCGAAAAGGCTCACAAATCCACCAACCTTATTCAAGTAACAAACTTCTGTGCCAGTTTCCGCAGCATAATCTGAGAGCACTTCCACCACTTCATATCTAAAATCCTTATGATCGTCTGGAGTGGAACTCCAGGTAATACCCCAGTCTCTGAAAAGAGCCCAAACTTCCCCTTTTCTTGGGTATATGAAATGAGAACCTTTCTTCTTGCCCATTTCACAGTGCACTTGATGAGAAAACGACAAGCTTCCTGATACTTTTTCAGGTTTACCAACAAGCTTAAAACTTCCACAACCAACAGGTAACTCCTCATCCACCCATCTCTTATAAGCAGAAGATATAGGAACAGCTTCTAGCCATTTGAACTGCAATTCAAATGGAGAATCAGATACCTTTACTACCTTAGCGTAGTATCTTGGCATGCCATCAAATGTTTCATCATAACAAGTCCAGAACTGACCCACATGAAAATTATTTTCATCCCGCAACTTATCAAAATCACTGAAATCTGGATCAGGACAATCAAAACAGCGTGTCTCTGAGCCTTTGCTGCAAGACGATTCTAGGTCAGAATCATTTTCAATTTCTACTGCATCAGAAGCAGCACTGAAAGTTGCAGCTTTCTGCTCATTTCCGTTTGCCTCTTTCGTTGTTTGAGCTCTCTTAAGGGGCCTAGAATGATCATCTTCATCACTTTCCTTGTAAGATGCAGGCTGCTTTCCCTGGGATGATCTATGTGAAAATCGAGCATGAGTAACTTTAGACTCTAGCTCAGTTGCAGCATCACCAAGATTCTCTTGCTTGGTCAGATTTTCCATGTCATTATCAGACTTCTTCCTTCTCTTCTGACTTTTGCTTTCCGAATGTTTTGGTTCTCTAGGAGTTGCATCACCATTGGATGTTACACCTACCTTTCCACCGTACAAAGAACTTCCTACCTTGGTACTTTCAAAACCACATCCACTTTGGACAATTTTATTGTTGGCAGTTGCTCGTGATCCAGCATGCGTTGCTGGAGGTACCTTGGCATTTTGCCTCATGCTTTCAGAATCTTGCTGATTATTGACAACTCTCTCTTGAAAAACAGCAGATCGATGCAAATCAGGTTTGGATGGCATAAATGGGGCACCTTGCGAACCAAACTTTGACCCTGAGGAAACACCTCGTGCACTCACTTCATATGTAACAAAAATATTCCTGCATCTAGGGCACTGCAAAGTTCTGTTTATAAATTGTCTTTCATATTGGTAGCTTACATTGCAGACAGGGCAACATGTCCAGAAAACAGAGGTCGACTGAGGTACTTGATGTTGATTGTCCCTACTGAAACCTTTAGAACTATGGATGCCTTGAGCACTGTATTGCTTATTAAGCTGAGAACTATTTAAGTTATGATTTGGAGGGTTTGCTGAAGCAGATCTTGCTAAAATCCTTATCTTATTGTCATATGCAGATTTCTTTTCCGGGTCCGAAAGCAATTGATTTGCTTCGCAAATCAACTTAAAGGCCCCTTCGGCCCCAGGAAATCGGTTCTTGTCGGGATGGAGAATAAGTGCTAGCCGACGATATTGTTTCTTGACTGTTGCTTCATCAGCCAACTTTTCCACTTGAAGGACTCCATACCAATCCTTTTCAAATCCAGAAAGTGTTCTTTGAGCTGAGCTATGCACATCACAAATACTGAGCATCTGAATAATATTTTCAAGTTCCGGGTAGAAGTTTTTTGCTCTCAAAGCAATCTTTCGGGCACCTTCAAAGTCATTACTTTGCATCTTCTTTTCAGCAATTTCCTTAGCCCTGATAGCCTCATCTTTGTTGCACTCCATTGAAATTTTTTGGGTACACAAATTGCACAAGGAGCTACCTAAGTACACCACAAACATGTATGTTGTCAATGGTTGTCTTCTAGAAACAAATTGGCAATCACATTATTCATGAAAAACTACCATGTAACAACCATCTAATTTCATTAATCAATTACATTCTAACTCTAAAATGAGGCAAACTAAACACTCCCAACAAACTATTATTAAGAAATCCATTATATAGCACACTCAATACCAAATAACAAACTTGAAAAGCAAACGCAGCAAGCTCAATAAGAAGAATAGTGTTACCACTTGGTCTTTGAGCTGATTTGATGTGATCGGCCAAGCACCACGAAGCGCTTGGCCTTTGAGAGAACTCGTTATCAAAAAGCAAAGTTATGATCACAAAACTTCACAGGCAATCAGAGCTGTACACATCAGAGAGAATTTCAAATCAACGAAAACCTTACGAACCACCAACAACAAGAACCCAACAGCTCGCGCCAAAACAGCAAAAAAGAAATCAGAACTGAACATTTCATAGTAGATTGCAGACAGATTTAACAGTTCTCACACGTGCAGGCAAGTAATGCACCTTGAGAGAGAGAGAGAGAGAACGGCCGCAAAATGCACAGGAAGCGAGATGAAGGTTCTTCTGTGGCGTTTCAGTAATTTGCAATGAGAGGGAAAGAAGTGGAGGGAAAAGGAAAGCGAAAATTTAATTAGGGCAGTAGCATAAGAAAAAATACGAGCCCTCAAATGAAATTCCATTTGCCCCTAAAATCATTGTCAATTGCAGGGTTTTTGCCATTTTCAAATATTTTGTTACATCTAGAATATGGGCTTTATTTTTTATCAAATTTCATTATGTCGATCCATCAGGTCGGACGTGACCCTCCAAAAAAAATACTCACAATAATAATAATATAAAAATGGATTTTTAAGTTTATCGGTAATCCAATTATATTGTCTAGGTGGCCCAGCCCCAGGTAAACCCACCAAAAATGAGACTCAGCACGGGCCAGAACTACTGGCGAGGTGGGTTGAGTTAAGTCATTTACAAAAAGTTTGGGGCTAACACGACCAAGAATAACTGACGAGGTGGGGCCAAACCGAGCCTGGGAGATTGAGTGAGAGAGAAGGTTTTAGAAAATGTGTTTATTCGTCAACAAAGTATGAACCTCTTCTTACAATACATTCCTTTTATTAGGGTGTGGAGTAGAGAGAAAATTACATAATTGCAATGAGGTTGACACGTTGCATCACAACATTACAACACTTCTATTTACAATACTACAACCAGGGACATACCCGTGCATTAAGTGGAGGGGTGCTTCAGCTCCCCTTAGATCGAAAAATTAATGTGTTTTTCTATTGGAATTATCGTATCTTTATAAGTCAATTTTCTCATTGTTTTTCAAAATCATAGAAAATGAAGAATAGGGCGAGGTAAAGAAAAAAAAATATTAAATAAACCATTGACACCTATTCGGAGTTGAAGGAAGAAAAATAAATTAGTTGGAAAATATAATATTGTCATTATATTTACATCTTATAAAGAATTCAACTCTCCCAACGAAGAATTCTGAGTCCGTCCCGGACTACAACACTCTTGTTTTTAAATAGCACTTTTTTTACTCATTTAACTGAAATTAATTAAACATTGTAATTACACAATTTTGTTAGAGCAAAAATTGCTCGTGAAGGCAGACATATTACACTACATACTACAGTCTTAAAGGGAAACCCTGTTCTTCTTCTGGAATTTAGTGTGCTTAAATACGAGGAATATATTCGACTCGTTTTCTCTCTAGATATGTGAATGTATACATGCAGGAGCGTGTAATTAATTACATATTCACACATGCACAAATCCACGCACATAACTTATACAATTTGAAAATCTGTACATGCATTATCACCTATAGATATCAATGTCAATCTAGTTGGGATGCCTCCTTGAGGGGTGCCAATCTAGTTGGCATATTTTTTTTGATCTCTCCTGGTCTTTTTGGTTTTAGTCCCTCTCACGCAGTTGGTTTTCTACCGCATTTCCGGTTTTGTGTATGCTTGGGTTCAGGTTTTGACCAAGTTTGATGCTTAGTTTACAAATGTTTTGCTACCCATTTTTGTGTTTGGTTGTCACTGAGCTCCCGAGCAATTTTTGCTTTGTTTGGGTAGTTGTCTGTTTCTCTTCTAAGTGCCTCTTTTGGTTTTCTCTCTTCTTAGAAGGACTTTTGTCGGACTTACTTTTAGACGATGCTGGTCACGTTGTCTAAGAGTGATTCATTCTTCATAAGTTTTTTATAAAGTCCATTTTTTGTAACCCTTTGTACTGCCCTCTATGGCCAACCATTTTATTTATTTAATGCCTCATAATTTCATGAGTGGAGTTCAACCACCAATGTTAACTCTTGCCGGTTAGACATTAAAAATTATACCTACTAAAAAAGTGAAAATATCTCACAAAATATTTATCATCTATTTATCCATCTTAAACATTTAATCAGGATAATAACACAATTTACATATTTTTTGTATGAACATTATCCATTAGATAATTTTTTAGTTATTTGTACTGATAATATAATTTTTATTATTTATTTTGACAGTATACGTTGAGAGTTGTTTGTGCATAAAAAATTACTGCAATATACTATAATAAAAACAATTTAATTAAAATATTCATAATCACTTTATACATGAGATCACAAGTACCATTCATTATCTATACCTATTATAAAAGTGTGTACATTTCTTCCAAATTGTTTGTTCCCTATTTTGTCCTCTTCAAATAATTATTTTAGGGGACAACAATGTAATTATCTATGCATGATATAATTAACTTATTTTTATTTATTTTAATATTATATATAAAATTTGTACTTATCACTAACGCAATTTAGATGTTATCCTAATATTTTTTATCTTCTAATTCTTATCTAATAATAAATCACACAACAATAATAAATTATCTTATTCATCATGAAAATCTATATATTATAAAAGTGTTAATTCG
>AYJT01039506.1:0-14002 GCA_001278415.1 Ocimum tenuiflorum
TGAACAAAAAATCAATTCAATTTGGTATTCATAGACCACATTTCCAATGTACGTACTTCGTTTGATTATGTTCTACTGCATTACAATAAGTATCACTGAAATATGCAGAGAATCCTAGTGACTTGCAATTAGAGAAAAATGCACGTGCCATAACCTTAATGGACATTTCAAATCTGAAGGTAAGCGTTGCCAAAACAATTATCTATTTGTCTAATACTCATTTAGTGTCATGTTGGATACTCAAATATACATCTAAGTGTAAAATTTCAAACCTGAAGCATGATACCCGAGAATGCCCAAAACTTGAATATGTGGCAAGGGACTGCGACGCAAAGCTGTTTGGCAAACAGAACCAACAATTATATAATAAACAGCCAGGATTAAAGAGTTCCCAACTTTCATGAATATTGATATACCATGAATAGATGTCATCATACCTCATGAAAAATTGCAGATACAAGAAATGCAATCAAAACTGCCACAATCTGCATCAGAAACCAAGGGACATTTAAAACATTTGGAGACACACAAAACAGTACCATGTTCATCATAGATTGCTTACAGACTGAGTGGCTCAACCCAGCAATATAAGTTCATTCTCAACATTATATAGAACTACCACGGCCAGAACTCACAAGAGCAATTAGTTACTCAAATTCATTTCAATCCATAACCAATAGTACTGGGTTCTGAAAATCTCAGAAACTAGCAAAAGACAAAGGTCCTATATTGTGAAAAAAAAATTAGTTGTTTGTTTCGATAACGCTTTCTTTCTTTTGACATATTTGGTTAAAAAAAGAATTGGATCACTTCTCAAATTATATAATGATGAATTGGTTTCCTATTAGATGGTCTAAATGAGTTGAGAGAGATCCTTGACAATTCATATCATAACTCTCTCGTTTTAATACATTTTACGCACATAATATCAAATCAAGACTTTTCACATTCCCTTTCGTTTAAGATATCAAAAGATCATTTTTACTTGAAAATAAGAATGAAAAATTAATTAAAAAAAACTTATATGCATATTTATAAGTCCTTTAAATTAAATTTAATTCTAAAAAAATAATTGTAACACATAATTAAGATGTAATAAAGTTTAATTGAGATATTATAGACCCTAAATGGAACTAGTGAACCCCAGTTGAGATGTTATATGCCCTAAAAGGGATGAATAAACCTTAATTGTGATGTAATAAGCCCTGATGAAATCAAAAAAATGAAATAAAATAAAATTGAATATTTTTATTTTTTGTTAACACTTGTTTAAATGAATAAGGGCATGATGTATGTTAAATTAAAGAGAATGACAAGAACTTTAATTCGATATATTATTTGCATAATTTGGATTTAAAATGAGAAACTCATGATAATTTGAAAATTGAGTTAATTTGGATTACAGAGTGATGACATCAACTTTTTTGTCCTCAAGTATAAATGGGTATGGTATTTGGATCTGTCCAACTCAGTTAGACGATTAGACGGTCTAATAGAAGTTTTTGCCTATAATGATAGGTTATAAGTATTTTCCGAGGCATGGATGCATCGCATACTTATAAGGTCATCATCAAAGATCTCTTACAGCTAGGCACATGATCGAGCTTCTAGACATTTCTAAAGAATCAGAACTTTTCGGGGGACCCGAATAGATTGAAAGGCAGAGGCTATAAAACGTTAACAAAAATAGTGGCAAGAACATGAACAGATAAAACTTAGCTTGCAGATACTTGAAAAAGATTTTGAAGTATTTAGACTATGGATTGATGGTATTCAAACCCGTCCAGGTTTTCCTTTTAGAAGCTAATAAAGTATTCACGAATATTACTAAGTTTCAATTGTAGGTTAATGCTTCAAACTACAAATTGCATAAGCAATATGCCATCAAAAGAGATGATTGTTAACAGCCCGCAAACATATAAGCAACCACTGCAAGTCGTGATAAAACCAAAGCTGACAACGCTTGAGTTTCAATTAAAGCACAATCAGGACATACTTGAGAAGCTCAAAAGATAACTAGCATTTATTGTGGTAGAATATTTGCACGCATGAAAAGAAGTTAATGCGATCATTGGCCCCTGCTGGCAGAAGATTGTAAAGATGAAAGAAGCATCAACATGCATTGAGAAATAGATAAAAGATGAAAAGTGCAAAATTAAAGTAGTACTTGGAGAATCAACTGCCCAAGACCTGTAACCCACCACATGCATTCATAAAAAGTTCATTTTACTAATAACTTGGTTATAAGAAAATACCTTTGGTAACCCATTTTGTAAGCATGGGCAGTATATATGCCGAACCATCCATTTATGAACAGGCTGCAACAAATAAAAGAATAATAATATAAATAAGCGCACAGCAGAAAGCAGCAACTTCAGCAAACCAGTAAGCAGAAAAAGGCAGAAATTTATATACCCTAGGATTATAAACTGTAGCGTACTTCTATATATTCCCCAAATGTAGCGCACTTCTATGTATTCCCCAAATTAAAATAATACCACATGAAAAGTTGATACCTCTTTGAGAACAGAGAATCCAAGATACACAGCTAGCCAAAAAGAATTTGGCGAAAATTACAGTGCACAAACATTATCTGAATAAGAACTTCAAAATACCAACACTGGGAAATTCAGACCATTCAGATTTCTGAATCTAACACCAGATTTAGAAGCTAAAATATGAACCTAACAGGTAATGTGCTGAGCATATAAGATAGATATCTCCAACTTAACCCAAACTATGGGCAAAAGACAAGAGTTAATCCCCAATTTTATGCATATCCACACTCTGAGGTAGATTTAATATGGGATAACCTAATAACCATCCCCTTTAAGATCGGACATCCAAGGATGACACACTCTGGGGAACCCAAGGCCTACCTCTGGGTGGAAACCCTTGGGCCTCACATCTGGGTAGCCCCTTTCTTTGACCGCGTGAATACGGATGCCAGACTAAATTATTGGGCATACTTGACCTGAAACCATGGTCGAGGGTAAACCCCTATTTGTATGCCCAACCATACTTTCGTGTGGACTCGACGTGGGATATTGTAACTGTTAAATGTCCCACATTGACAAAGAAAGTGGCCCAGCCCGCCTTATAAAGGTGAGTTATCCCTCCCCATTACAGGCTGGTTCTTTAAGGGTGAATTGTAATAACATTATGCTGTCGGGCAAAAGATGCTTTAGTAAGAACCTCTGAAGATGAATTTGGTTAATGGATTCAATATTCTCTTCTAATAAATCAAACTATGAATAAATAGAAACTCACCATATTCCACATTCTCCAGTACTGATGACAGCAGCAACATTTTCCATCAAAACATTGAATATATATAAATTTGTCAGCCATGAACTATATTCTAATAGAAATATTAGCAGAGGAACAATATTAGTGGATAGTATTTTACCTCCTCGACTGTCCTTGCGTTCCACCAATCCTTATAAAACTCGCGGTCCCCAAAGCACAGAAGTTCAGCAAGTATATTTAGCCTATATCATACCACTGCATGTAAGTATATGATCAGAGCAATGCAATTACAAGGATAAGCCAAGTGTAAGTGGATATTTGGGCGTCCATTGCTTAAAAATTCTGCATGTCCTATACTTTGTGTAGATTTATATGCTGCAGCAAAACCCGGAATCCTAATCATGTCAGATTTATTTGGACACCACAAGATTCTTCGCAATCCACACGTGGTTATTGATAATAGAGAAATATCCATAATTTCAAAACAAAGTCTAAAAGCAAAAAAGGCAAAGCCATATAATTCTGGAACCAAGCAAAAGAAAATTAATCAATCACGGAAATTTGGTAATGATACTATTCTATGAAGTTGAGAAAGAAAAGCACATACCAGAGGTGAAAAAAACAATAAAACATGCAGAGCCACACATATAAATTTGGTACTGAAAGCTTCAAGACCCTCTCAATGGCATATAAAAGGTTTCCTTTCAGAGGATGCTGAGAGTTTTGAACGATTGGGTTTATATACTGCATAATAAGCAAACAATATCAAGCCAAGTTAAATGAAACGAAAGAAGTCTCAATTTTAACAAGGACAAAAAAGGAAAATACCTGTTCTATAATAAATCCCATGAATCCTGTGAATATTATCAGCTTAATGAGTTGCCTCACCACCCAACCCTTCCGAATACAAGCCGTTCGAGGGTAGCTTGGCTACAAACAACAGAACTTTACTTAATAAAGACACAATACTCAGGTGAGAAATTAAACTTCTAATGCATTTCTAAAGACCAGAGGAACACTAAGAACTTTACACCAGTCACTGAATCAAATCAGAACACAAAATTGAGAGAAAAAAAAAAAACTCAGAGAATGACTGTTCTATCCATGCAGCTCCAGCTCCATGACAACAGAAGCACTCTGCTATTACAACAATAGTACACTACAGATTTCAGAATAGCGTTGAGCAATAATCTGTCCAAGTAACCAAGCATCAACTGAATTCAACTCAATATCTTCTCCTTTGGTGTTTAAACTGATTGGCGAAAGAATTTTTCTATCACACTACAGGCACAAACTTGTTTATTATTCACACGAAAAACATACAAGATAAATATATAAAGAGAAATGCCAGCACCCATCTGAACATGTAGCAACTTGTATTGTGGTCTTTGTAAGGGCCTAAAACTTGGTAATAAATCTCACGAGTAAAAAGGAGGTTTAGTGCGTAAGGTAAAATACATATATTACTGCAATCAACAACCTCATTTGTAAACACATAACTCTTCCAATGTCATGTCGATTACATATGATTAGACATTCATGTGTTTTGATGAACTACACATTTCTCAGCCAACACTGATTGGAAAAAAAAAATATATGATGCATATCGATGGATTGCAAGAGCATGCATACCTGGTAACACAATGTAGGAGCAACCATGAAGTATGCCAGACTCTTAAAGCTAACATCATAGGAGTACTCGAGGTTCCAGCACCTAGATACAGCTTCCCACTGACATCATATAGTAAACTTGTTAAAACACCTGAGCTTGGCTCACTCTTTGTCAGGAAGATTTAAGAATTGATGGCATCCATGCTGGGGAGTCAGTGTGTTTCAAAAGTAAACAGATACCTGATGTGCTTCGATGCAAGTTCAAGTTTTTATAAGACCACAATTGCTTCCAGGGATAGTAACAACTGAGAATTATAATTCTTAGTATTGAACATACAAATTTATCAACAAAAGCCCAAGAGTTGACGGAAACGGTTAAATGCAGCCTACTTCCCCCAAATTCAATCCTCAAGGGATCAGCTTGCTCAATCCCATAGAAACCATATGGTCTAATCCCAACACTGGTACTAATAAGTTTTAAGTGGAGTATCTGTGAAATTATGCATCAAAATATTATAAAAATATCCTTTCTATTTACCTTATCAAGTGATTTTTGAAGTGCTCTCAAATCATAATTTGTATGTGCGTACGAAACAAGCTTCAACCATACGGTGCAAGCAAAGAGCATGAGAGCAACACCAGATAGAACAGCAGAATCACACCTGTGTAGCAACAAAATTGGAAAATTCACATCAGGATTAAATACAGGTCAAAATGAATCCATCCCACTAAGGTAAATGCTCAAAGTTGCTGTATCAATGATTCCTTTTGTAACTATTCTGCAGCAACTCAATCCTTTTGTGGATTTTATGACTTGAAACCAACTTACAGAAGAGACTGAATAAACCAAATGTCGACAACTCTGCCATCCATACATCTATTATCCCAACTTTATATGTAGTCAGTAAACTCAAGAGGTGAAGGGTAGATGATGAAGGGTATCCATATCGCCTCCATCCATCTATTGTAACATCAACTTATAAGGCTTAAAAAGTCACCTAGTGATAGCAACTTGGAAAGTAACCTTTTTAATAACAAGTCACTGTTTTCAGGAAAGCCCTCCACTTTCAACTGACACAATATTTTATGGGTTTCTGATCAATCAGTTGCATAGCGGTGGATAGAAAAACCAACCAATTTTATTTCATATAGATTAATTATCAGCCATATTATTTGTTTCATGTATGTATTGTTTATGTACTCATTTGACACATAAACTGCAGTGTGTAGATATCCAATATCAATTTGTATGCTTCTCTCCAGCCAAATCTAAGGGGAAATGGGTAAGGGCTTATATTATGACTAGAACAACTGGCAATGTTAATATAATAAACCCAAACATGATTAGTCTCAACCCAGGTTATGGGATCACCTAATTGAAGATAAGAAAAAATCTCTGCAATAGTTGCACTCATCAGAATGCAATTTGACACGGAATTTAATTTCTCTCTCTCTCTAACTTCAAACGGCAATCTCAAAATGCTAACTCGGGAATCTCTTCATTCTAGATATTTTTTCCCCAATGAAGAAAGCAACTGCTTATTTAGTAGTAAACACATACCTAAGAATCACAACAACTGGAAACAAGATTTCTGCTGTTGTAATTATAACATGAAGAAAGACTGCAACCTGCAAAAGAATAGATTCAACTTGTACACTTTGTGGACCATTAATTAAGCACGGTGATCAGGGAATGCAAGTTATGCTCGTGCCACAA
Organism: Ocimum tenuiflorum; assembly: GCA_001278415.1. Taxonomy (NCBI): domain Eukaryota; kingdom Viridiplantae; phylum Streptophyta; class Magnoliopsida; order Lamiales; family Lamiaceae; genus Ocimum; species Ocimum tenuiflorum. The sequence goes on from AYJT01039506.1 coordinate 6,578, forward strand.
CAGCAATTATAACATAATAAGAAAGTCAATACATCAATAATTTGAAATACACTATGAAGAAAAATTCCTAACAGAAGTATACAACAAATTTGGAAGTGGTAAGGTAACAAACAAGAAATGACAAGAGTTCACGCATGTAACATTTATTATTCAAGGTAAATTAAAAAAAGTTTTAACTCAACTACATCAAAACTCCAAGAGTACTAGTCAGCCAAGAAATCTATAAAGTGAACACTGGTCACTGGATACCATCCAACCAAAAGAGTCAGCTAGTTTGGCACATCAATTATTTTTCCAGCAGCAACCAAGCAAAGCAAAGGTAAAATAAAGGAGTAAGGCATACCATTATCAGCCAAAAGAAAAACGCAAGTAAATATCACCAACATTCATTGGATTTCCGCTGTACGAAAACGCCCCATCTTTCAGGGTCTCAACAAAATATTTCTGTAACTCAAATGCGAGTTTTTTAAAAAAATATATATATTATGATGTCTTACACAATTAATTGAGGTGGTGTTACTAAGATGCAAAATCCAGTCAGCTTACTGTGTCCATTTACATTTATAAAAGCAACTAAACATCAATACCATTCATCGTATTTCCTCATTAGGAAACACTCTCTCTCAGGGTCTCAATTAAAACACAAGCTTTTTTATGATGTCAAAACAAAATTGAGGGAGTGATAGAAAAAATGCAAAATCCAATCAGCAAAGTGAGTCCATTTATATTACTTTGTGTTCAAATGAACAGATATTCACTTAATTTAATCTTAATTCAGGCAGAATCCTCACGTCGCTTATCATATTATGTGAAGAGGAAAGTAGCTTAATAACTCATTCATCTACATGAAAATGTTGAATAGAAAAGGGGGAAGAAAGAATGAACCAACTTTCACTTACCCACTCAGGTATATATTCTAATTTCACCAACTTCTCGACAAGAAATGCAGCAAGTGCAAAAACTGGAAGACTAAGACTGCAAAAACATATAAAGAGCTGCCATTAAGATATCGGAAATTACAACTATCTTCCTAAACTTCAATACCGAGATCAAGACATACCAACACATTAAAAGTGGCCAATCCCTAAGTGATGTTGAACTAAACCAAAATCCTGTTTTGATCAGCCACCCATACTGAAATTAGAGCATGGTTAGATAATTGAATGAAGAAAGAAAACAATTAAAAACAGCATAACGTCCTGACAAAAAGAGGGGTCAACGTCTCTTCAAGTAAAAACTTGATGAACATTTACAAATGATAATTGGAGACTTTAGCAGAAATATATGATCAATGCCCAAGGCACTAATCTGTTTACAGGTAAAAAGAAAAGAAAAAAGAATGACAAGCCTGCTATTTACAGAAAAAGACATACCTTCATTAAATTCTCGATTATAAGTCTGCTATTTACAGCAACAAGCACCACTATACAAAGGTTGAAGAGACCTGCATGGCTCTGTAACAAGGAAAAAAAAATTATTTTGAACATGAAGCGGTTCCCTTGCCATTTAACATTCAAGAAATGTTTCAGAAAACTAAAATTACAGACTTCAAATCAACATTAGGGAGGAGCAGGTTGAATCTAAGATAGTTAACTCCATATCGCTTTATCTAATCCAATACATTTTGCCTCGTTCTCTGAATCAGGTCACTAAAATATTCAACAAAAATTGACAACCCAATTTAGTCCAAACAACTGCTCATCTGAAAAAAATAAAATAAAATAAACAAAACATAGAATGATATATTGTCAAAGATCCAGATTTCCTGTTTTCCTGTTTTTACTTTCAGCCACAATAGTTCTGCCCCACCACTGGTACTCAGAGGAATGAAAATGCAGAATAGTACATGAGAACACAAAAGGAAGACAGGCCACAACTTTAGAACCTAGCATTTCAACTAGTTGATGCTCCGTAAGTTCTGAAGGTCTAGAAACGAAAAGGTTCATATTGCACGTAACCACTTCTGGAGAACATTAATCACATTTCCAAGAACAGAAAAAATGAAGTATGTAAGCATACACAATGAAATAAAGACCCCAATCTAGACTATACATATTTGATGTCTAAAGTTGGAGAGTTCAACTCTAGGCTTTTTTTAGGTAGCCCGCTCCCAAGGCAAACATCAATCACTAGTACAACCAAAGATGTAGTTGCAACAGCACATTAGATCCACTTGACTTTTAGTAATTTGAATAAATATCCTTGTAATTCTTCAGTAGGATCGTACAAGAAGTGCAGCATATTTATTCAGCAAATTCATCACAATAACCATGTTTTCTATACTTCCATCCTCCTTATCCTTACTACTAATGGTTTCAGTATCTCTATAATTTGCATATGATAAGCTCATGAACGAGCTTGGGCATAGAGAATAATAGCACCAAATTATAATCAAACTCCATCTTTGATGAAACAATTGAGGAATTTGCCACCTTATATTCCTTAAGAAAAATAAGATCAGAGTTCAGGAAATCTAAAGATGTTCATGCAAAAAAATTGAAACTTACCTGTTTGAATATAGCGTCGGAGCTGAGAGGACTCTCCTTGTTTTTGCGGTGAGCAGGCGCCGCTGGCCTGAATGTGAATTTGACAGCCATGGTATCAGTTCCATTGCCAATACTACTTTCTCCATTCTCATTCACTTTCGTCTCCTCCTCTTCCTCCTTACCGTAACTCAACTCCTCCTCCTGCTTTTCATTCGCGAACTCCCCCGCTCCGACGCGGATATTCCCGATCAAATTAGCATCATGTCGACCATTATCGGAATCATTAATTGCGCTCTCGGCCTCCAGAGAGTTGGAATTGGCGTCAAGGACAGGCGGAACAGAGCGCGCACCTTGTCTCCGGCGAAGAGTGGTGTGGTGCCCGCCACCGTTGTCGGCGCTGGACGACGTCGTATCCAGAATCTCCGGCGAGTCCAAGATCGCCATCGCACAGAAAATTGAGAAAAACAAAAAGAGAAGCAATTCGAATTCAGAACTCAAACGAAGAATTAATATTTTGGTTCGGGAGCAGGAGGTGGTATACAGATTTACATTTAATTTAAAAAATAATAAATACTCAAATGCGAATGTATTTATATTTTATATAATATAAAATAAAAATACATACATACTATGTAAAATTAAATGTGGTGTGACAATAGAGGGCCAACATTGAGGCGGTTTGAGTGATGACTTTTGTTCATGCATTAGCTTATTCATTTATTTTTGCAACTACTGAGGCGTATTGGAGGTTCAGCGCCTGGTATGGAGCACTTTAAAAATGTAGGTCCTCCCAAAGATGCTGATTTTGGCATCAACCATTTGTTTACTTTATATTTTCTTTTTAATAATGATGACGCCTAAAATTGCCTTTCGAATTATATATTTTAGTCAATATGATTTCGCTACACTAGTCTATAAACTATTTATGAGGAAAAAAACTCTTATTAGATAACTAAATACTATAGATTCTACTTTTGGAAACATACTAATGCTTTAGGTGGTCATACAACAGAAAAAAAAGGCACTCGACAAATTTTCTGTCAAAATTTTTTTGCACTATAGGCATAATATTATTTTAGTATTTTTATTCCTATTCTTTAATATTTACATGAAAAAAAGCTACATATAATATAAAATGAGCACGAGATTCATGATCGTCGATCAAAATTACAAACTTTTTTATCAGGAGTATAAAATAAATATATTGGATTAAAATGAAATAGAAATGTGTTCCGAAATCGAAAATGCAATTCACTGACGTCGAATCCGATCAAGTCCCATTTCATTATTTATGTCTTTAAGACTTTAACCATTAACGTTTGATTTTTTTTTTAAAATAACAATAAAGGAAAAAACTAGAAAAATAGCAAAGGTGGTAAAAAGTAAGAAAGGTGAATTTGTAAAAGAAATGGCAAAATTTGGAAGAATAAGTGAAAAGAAAAAGTGTTTTAAAGCTTTAGATATAAAAGGCCACTAGGCCCACTACAATATTATATTTCATGGAGTTGTAAAATAAGTGATAAAAAATATATTTATACTTACTTTTTTCGATAAAGATATATAAATGAAGTCCCTCCCATAGTTAAGATGTCCCGCCATCAAGAAGAGAAGTAAAGAAATCTTTTTCCATTTCCTGAATATCATGTAGTTAAAGAAAGATGAATATTACGGCCTTACGGGTACAGCCGACGGCGTAACAAGACATTATTCATTAACATTTGTGATAAAAGAAAAGGCATTTTGTTTTATGGTTAATAGATTGACCGCTAAAAAATATTGAATCCTCATCTCGAATAACTGCTAATTTAGGAAGCGAAACATATCCTTTTTTTTTCTCCTAAAAAAAAGGATAAAAAGACATAGAGTCCAAAAGACGTCACGGGCAAAGTATATGCTTCTATTTCAAGGAAAAAGGGTCCTCCAGATACTCTTATTTTCTTAACTTCACTATGGAGAATTATCAATTTAAAATCCAAAAAATATTTATCTATCGATTCAAGATTCGAAAGATTTGTTGTCAATCTAGTACATGAAAGATCACAAAAATTCTCAATTTAGGACCCGAAAAATTACAAAATTCTCAATTCATGACCTCCATACTTAACGATGCTAGTAAGCCATCCTGATATAGCCATTATGTATTCACGTCAACCTCACAATTAAATTAAATTAAAAATCAACATTAAATTTATAAAATTACAACCATAATTCTCTCACAAAGTCATAAAATTGCAGTTGTTACCTCCTCTTTTTTACGGTACGTAGTTTTTTTCACAAGTTTTTGACTTTTTTGTCTTTTTCAATTCAATTACAATCGTTTCTTCACAGTATATAATGGTCATGTCATCTTTCGTTAGTTGGCTTGCTAACATTGTTAAGTATGGAGGTCCTGAATCGAGAATCTTGCTAATTTTTGGGTCCTAAATCGAGAATCTTGGTGATCTTTTGGATCCTAGATTGATAATTAATCTTTTAGGTCCTGAATCGACAAATAAATCATCTTTCGAGTCCTAAATTAATATCCTCCCATCATTATTTATTTAGTCTTACAAAAGGGTGACCGAGTTCGTTGCGTATAAATGCTTTCTTTGATCTTGTCACATACATGGAAATTTTATTTAGCGTAATAAATTTAAATTATTACATATTCTTTTCTCACAATATGATATTATGCGCGCGCATATTGAAGTTATATCTGAATGTTTTTCACAACCTAATGCTTCTCGTACTTAATTTATTTGAGATCCTACAATTATAGCAAAAATAATTTATAATTTACTAAATTACAGATTTTCTATTAATATATGGTGCTCGACAGTTGATAGTCATAGCAATTCATGAAATCGAGGAGTGGGCACAAAATTATTGCTTTTTGGTTGCCTCTAGCAACGGAATTTTCAACTACTGCAGTATTTTATACAACTGTTACTATGAAATTCAAGATATGAAATAAATCGGCACTCGGAATAACACTCGTTTCATGATTTTTCATTGGAATCAGAATAAATCCCAACATATATATGAAATTCGAACCTTATATCTCGATGCTTTCCTCAAAATGCTAAACCATTGATTCAAAGGTTAAGCATATAATTAATTGTTCTGTCACTAGAGCCGAGTCTGTGATTTAAAGAGAGAGAACTGTCATTTTACATATATAGAACACCAATTAACTTTTAAAATAAAAACAACACTTTCATTACAATAAGTTACTGACTCTCATGGATACATAGTTCCGTTCGAACTTGCTCTACAAGAATTATTAGTTTCATGTCGTATGGCTAAAGATTGATTCCAATTTCATGGACCACCCTCAAGTTTAGAGCTCATTTATTAGGATCTAATTGGGGGAGTGATTTACCTCAAAAACAAATTGAACCGGGTAACTAAAAGTCACAAATGGAGTTGGCAGGTTTCAGTTGTCGCTCATGTCCTTTAACCCGAAATGTTGGTTCAAATCCAACTCGTATACAAAATCGAGAAAAGTTCGCAGTCCCTAACCCCATCTTTCTCCATCCCGTCACGAGCAATCGAATGAGTTTTGTGAAATGTGAAAGAATCAGAAGCTCCTTCAAGCAAGTATACTGGAATCAAGGATTGAGTCGCTGGTTCAGAGCCAGACCGCTCGGTCTTTCTTTGTTCGAAGTCAGTGTTCTTATGGCAAAGCTGGATGCCCGGCAAGAGGTATTTCACTATCATTTCCAATTGCCCCCAGGGGTCTAGTTGTCATTTTGGGATGTCCTTTTCCTCCATCTATCTGGTAATGTACTCAGAGAAGCGTTAGGTTGCTGCCATGAGCGACTCGCCTATCTTTATATATTTTGGCCACGTTCATTTCCACTCTGAAGAAGAAGGTTTGGATCTTTTAATCTTATGTCGTGAGGGATGTGACCTAAGATGGGAAATTCCACTTTCCTTGATTTCTTCTCCTTAACTATTCATTAAGGGCGAGGTATCTCCTTCCGCCCTTCCCCTTTTTCGTCTGTAATCGGACGGGACCCATGGCATGATGTTTTGCTAAGCATGTTAGACGAATGGTGTTCCAAGCCCAAAGAACCGCTTTCTGCTCCTACTGCGCCAGAGAAGCGGGGAAGTACCATCCTTTTATTGGTTGGTTTTTAGGTTTGGGCCTACCAATTGGAAGAGTTCACGCTAACGACTCATTAAAGGAAGATTTCTCGTCATAGGCTTAAGGTGGGTTTTTAAATCGAGCTCAGGCCCTACTTGGATATGGCCCCCCAACGTCTCATTTTCTGCCTGTAAGACTCCCGATAGTTGATGTGTCATTTATTTCATAATATTTTTGTGATTATTTTTCCACCGGTTTGACATGTTTTACTGCTTGGAAAGTATTATTTGGATTATTTTTGTGTTTGGTAAGTTGGAATGTGTTTGAGAACAAAAAGGAAAAATTTAGCTGAAGATTGGAAGGAAAAATCATGCAAGAACCTGTAGCATAATTCTGAGGCAGAAGCAGGATGAAAAATTGGCGTGATCACTCTTAACAAAAATACATCAGCAAAGCCAGCGAGATAAAAGAGGAAATTTCCATATCTTCAAAGATATACATTCCAATCGAGAATTACACGATCCCAACAGATTTTGGCGTCCAAGAATACTCCTATCCATATCTGGATTAGATTTTTTGTTTATTTTATGTTTCTTTTGTTTTTCATCTACAAATAGTCTAGTTAGAGAGAAAATCAGATCCCATCTTTTGTAGGCGTCTCCTATGAACGCCACTCTCCATTTCGCACGACTTTTCTCTCTTTTATGGATTGCTAATCTCGTATTCTAGTTAATGTTTTTATTCGGGTTCATTCAATTCTCGTTTGTGAGTTCGTATTTAATTATTTCTATGTCTATTGGATAATTCTACTTCTCATAATTTTCCTTTATTTGGATTATTGATTTTTGGGTACTTAGAGACTACAAACTG
>AYJT01039519.1:0-12671 GCA_001278415.1 Ocimum tenuiflorum
TTCAGTTGCTTACGCAGCAATTTCATACAGCTGATTACTCGGTTGTGGTCCTTATAGCTGACCATTCAGGTGTAGTCCTTACAGCTTGGTTAATCATAGCTGGGTACTTTCTTCAGCTATGAATTTCTTTAGCATTCAGCTGATCGTTATTCAGTTTTCAGTTGGTTGCTGTCAGTTGTATTGTCTCATAGCTTAATCTCATAGTTATGGTCTTCAGTTCTTCAAGATCTAAACTATTACAAGGGATGACATATACAAAATTACATTTTAGTCTATAGATCCTATGTTAATGGTATTTGTTATCATTAAAATTACACATAATACCTAACAGATATATTAAAAAAAGAATTAACTTTGATGATAATGTCCAATTTTATAATGTTAAAATATATTAACAAAATCATATGCATATCTCTATGTATATATATAATTTTAAAAATATATTAAAGTTGTTGTCTATGAATATGATTAAAAAGTGTCATCTATATACTAAATTCTATATCTAGTTTAAAATAATAAAAGATGAGTAAATAAAATACAAAACTTGAAAAACATGACTCCCCCATCAAAACTAATCTAACTTAAATTACGAAAAAAGTATATATTTGTTAGAAAAATAAAGATAATAATAAAAATATAATGTTTTATAAATGAGAAAATGATATTGTAGTAAATTAATTTACATGTATATATTTGTATGCTCTTTGTATAACGACAAATACCAAACTATATTTTTCTTTCCCTTGTAAAAAAAAATAATACATACACATGAATAAAATACATTATGCTATTAAATAAAAAATAGAATATAGAGATAGTGGATAGATGGGTATATGCAACATATTAAGATAATTATAATAGTTATAAGATAGATTTGTGAATAAAATAATAAAAAATAATGATAGTGGTGTTACTGTAGATGTTGGCGGAATACTGTTCAAATCATTTTGGTAGTATTTATATAGATTGGATTCATTCATAAAATTATTACAAAATACATTATGTTAACAATGGGAATATACAAACATTTTTTTGGAGTCATATTTGGAGTATCCACCGCCGATAGGAGTGATTGATCTTTTCTCTACGTTGTAGCTACCTCAAAGGATATAATAGTTAGTCCCGAAATTTAACGTGTTTCATACATAAGGCATGATTTCAACATTTAACCTTATTTAAGCGTGAATCAATTTCTACAACTTAATTATTTTTTAATCAAGAATGCGAATCATGCATCTTTGAATGCCATAATGCTACATCAAATGATATTAGATGAAGTTAGAAAACCTCACATGAAATCTAATAAATCTTGTGATATACACTAAGCGTGAGCATGATGGATTTTGGTTTATGAAATAATTGAATTGAAATAACTGAAACTTGTTACGAAAAAATGAAGTCTGAATCGAACACAAAAATAATCGAACTAAATTTGTAAGGTTGGAACAAAAATATAAAATGAAAATTAAACTAAACATAAGTAAAATAGAAATATAACATAAATGAACACAATCCCACATAACTCTTCAAACATAATCTAAAAATCCACCATCAATCAACATAAAACAAAAATCCAACATAGACCAAAATAAAATTTTATCATTCGTCAATCTAGGAGTTTTAAAATAAATAAAAAAGACAAAATAAAAATCAAGTCAAGTCGGAATAGTACACTGTACATTCAATGAACCTTTTTTTTTTTTAGAGGAAAATTCAATCGTATTAGAGATTATATATTTTCCTAATTACGTTATCCCCGAATAAAATTATGAATACAATTTTTGTTACAAAACTAAATCTAACTAAAAAAATAAAAAAAAAATACAATTTGATTTTCAGTTTTTTGGAGTTATGATTGCTTACTTCTAGTCTGTACAGTGCGGGGGAATAAATATGGTAAAAAAAAGATTCTGATGGAAAAAGGATATATAATGGCTTTGATATTATGTTAGCAATTAATCAGAGTGGCGCAGCGGAAGCGTGGTGGGCCCATAACCCACAGGTCCCAGGATCGAAACCTGGCTCTGATAATTAAGAGTAGCTTCCCATCTGATTGAACTTTTTAATAGTTGAAATAATATTTTTTCCCTGTACTTGATACTTAATAGTCATAATTATCCTATACTTCTTTTTAATCAAATCAAGCACTGATAGTTATTTTTTACGTCTTCAATTCTATTAAATTATATACTTGATCACAATAAAATAGAATATAAAAATTCTCATCTTAAATGGTAGAACTTATCAGTTTCCGAAAAAAAAAAAAACAAGAATTATTAGTCTAACTACTCATGGTAGATTTTGTTGAATTTGCATTCTGATTGAGAGGGAGCTGGTAGGTGCGAAAAGTTTGGAATTGGTAGTGTAGTGATGGTAATGGTAATATCATCATATTTTTTGGTAGTTCTCGAATCTTAACTCTATTTAATGAGGGATTTCAAGATTAATATTTATTTGTAGGGGAGGAGTTATAAAAAGAAAACATGAGAGCGTGGAACCTAAGGAAGGGGATAAAATTAAGATTTGGGGAGATCAAAATTATAATCTGAATGCTCTCAAATCATGTTAGAATTAAGGATGTCTGGATACACCAACCTACGTACAAATTCTACTTGCAGTTGACAAAAACCTGCTTTTATAGCACATGGCCATGTTCAACTACTTACAACACATATTGTGTTGTATTTCTTCATGCATCTCCATCCTCCATTTTGAATTTGAATTAGCAAAGAAATGTCTCTTCCCCTCCGTCAAGAGCCTCGAGTCTTGGCTATTACAACAAAACTGTGCATTTGCATGGCTAAGATTTGAAGCCCTTGAGGGAGAGTAAGAAACCATTTGCTTTGCAATATATGTTTTGGATTCCATAGATTGATTGGATCATATTACTTGTGTGGTGTTTATATAGTAGCAAGCTAGGAGAATTCTTGGGCATATTGGTGGGGTATCCATATCTTTTGCAGTTGACAAAACCAAATCCCACAAGAAGAAGCATCTTATTTGCTACGAATATTTCTTAATTAAGAGTACATTTCAAAATTCCACTTCCTCAAATGTCAATTATTTTAATCCAAAACCTATGCCTCTTCACTTCTGCATATTAAACGCCTCATGTCAAGGTTATTGATTCTGATGGGTTTGCTTAGACCAATTTGCATAGAAATATATTGCTAAAACATAACAATCATATTGCTGAATTAACTTATTAATATTCATAAAGCTGTCACTATTTTTTCCTTAATATTATAATTTGATTTCATCCATATATTCCTTACCAATGATCGGGATTCATTCTTCGGTTATTCTGTGAAAAAGTTTAAAATATGAACCCTCTTCTTATATTTAGCACATAACATCGACAATAGTGATGCTTAATCTTTTGGTATCGTACCTGGAGTATCCACTATATTACGGGCACTTCAAAGGGTGGAATAGCTGGCCCCAGATCAAACATTTCTGCATGCACAAAGGAAGATTCGAACACCTGACCTTGCTTAAGCGTGATCAATCCCTATCAGTGAATCACTTGGGGTTTCGTGACGCTTAATTTAGTATTTAATGAGGTTAAGAATATTTATCTTGTGGAGCATTGGTATATGAACAATCATAGAACGCGTCTTATGCATATTAGCAAATTAAAAAAGAAACCAGATAAAATATAATGAATAAAATTACATTGTATGTCTGTCTCGACATTCTTCACAACTCAACTAATTACATTGAATTTGCAAATCTTTAATTTTCACATGCATTTGGTACACAGCTAGCTCTTCATGTTATGGAAGGTCTCGAATATATTTTTGACTTATTTCTGGCTTTAAATCCAACTGAATATTTATTTCAAATTGGATAAGGAATTATGGCATCCGAACCTACAATTGCATCTCACTTTTGCTTCTGGTTTTATACTAAAAACTTTTTTAGGAACGCACTAGTTTTCGTCCACGTGATTCACACCTGCTCCTCTTTAGACAACTCACTAGGGAGTGGTCACCAATAAAAAATTAATAAAAATTTTCAACAAAAGTCGTTGCCCACTGGGGCCATGGACTGTCGGCAAACAATGGCCAAGCAATGGTCGTCCCGCACTTATCATCTTACATGTTGACATGTGACACCCTTTCATTGAGTGTCACTTATCTTTTTAGATATAGTTAAAATTATTTGTAAATTAAATAATTATTAAAAAAATATTTATATCAATATTCATAAAAAAAATCTCTTTTAGTAAAATCCAATATTGATATAGTTCCAAACACAACACAAAATTCTTTTTTTTTTTTTTATATTGAACATGTAATTATAATTTAAAATTTCATGTATTGTATTTGTGTTTTGTTAATGCATCTTTTTATTTTATATTAATTTTCGTAATTTTGATTTATCAAGTATAAATTTATAGTGCATAATACTTTATTTACCATAGTTAAGAATTTAATATATAATTTTTTTTAAATATTTCTTTTATTTTTAAAATTTTTATTGTAGGAGAGAAACAATATTTTTATTTAGAATGTTGGGTTGAATGGTAGTCATTGAAAATTTAGTGAGGAGGTCTTCGATTAGGTTGCCTAAATTGTTTAGGCGGGTTTTAGTTTAAAATCCAAGAGGAAGATGAATTTGGGTTTAGGATTCAATATAGATTTGAGTTAGTAGAAATGAACTATCTAGATCCATCTAAATTGTTTAGGTGGTCTAACACAAATTTTTATCAAATTTAATTAGGTGATAGGCTGTGATTTGGAAAAAAGAGAAATAAATATTTTATTAAATGGTTGGTTGGGTGGCGGTCACCACAGTAAATAGACTTAGAATTGATAATTTTCTACCAAAAATTATTTTTTTAATTTGAATTTTTTTTGGGGGGATCCTTCCAATTCTGATCGACCATATCAAGGAGGAAAATTTGTATGTCCAAAATTATTGTAAAATAAGGTGGCATTTGGAATGGAAGAATGAAATGAAATGAGACCCAAAATACGTTGTTTGGTTGATAATTTTGGAATGAATATTTGTGAATGATTTTCAAATATTTGGGAATCAACCGAACTCTTTTAACTTGGCGGGTTTTATTCCCAAACTCATAGTCATTCCCTCTACTGTCAAACTCATATCCATAGTAATTCCCGACAATTAAACCAAACGCCACCTAAATCATCAAAACTTTATGCAAATATATGACTCCTATATTACCGTTGAAATCATGTCGTGACTAACATATTTGGCATGGAAAAATCGGACAAAATGAAAAATAAGTCTTTAACCCCGCTTGCTAAAAACGAAGTTACGTTATTTGATCTTAAAAAAATAAATATTAGAAGAAATATTCAAATAAAATTGGACCAACATTTATCTCTCCTCCTCCAAGTAGCTACGAAGTAAATATCCTGTTTGAATGATTTAATGTTTATGTCATAGGTTTGTGTTGGGTGTGGATAGGGACGTCGGTGTTTGAGCTGCCGCCTTTGTCGTCTTGGAACAGTCGACAGTAGTCACTGACTCACTGCCACAACGTATCACGAACACGAGTCAATCATAGTATGGATAAATACAGGCATAAAAAACACATAGCTGAGTCTTCCAAAAAAAAAATGTGTTACTTACGTTCAGACGAATTAATATTTCTCACCATCAAGTAGGTGTACGATTTGTGTTCTAATCCCTCACCCAATCTTCCTGCTAAAAAAATCTCTTAGTGAAAGTTACATCAATCAGTATATTTTTGAAGTGACCATGTGGAAACTTTGGCAATGGCGCAACGAAAATATTTTCGTAGCTTGCTATCCAAATGAGGCACAATGCATCCAACAGATTATTCAATATGTGGAAGGGGCTACTACTAGCAGAGACATGGCTTGCCAATTGCAAGGTGTTGGCGTAGCTCGAGAGACACGACTGATTCGGTGGGAGTCCCCGCTAGAAGGCTGGATAAATTCGGATGGGGGCCATAATAGTACAACGGGCATGGCCAGTGCAGGAGGGCTTTTGAGAGGCCGTGAAGGGGAATGGATTGGGGGATTTTCCACGAATCTTGGAATATGCTCCATTACAACAGCGGAACTATGGGGGTTGTACCTTGGCCTCCAGATAGCGTGGAAGAAGCGGTTTCAGCAAGTTTTTGCCGAAGTTGATAACATGAGCGTCAGTCGCATGGTCTACGGATACCAAAACGAAGGCCGACTGCATGGAGACTTACTGGACAACATTATAGAACTATTGCAGCGTACTTGGACAGTTGAGATAAAATATATTTACAGGGAATCAAACTTCGCAGTAGACTGCTTGGCCTCTCTAGGATCGGACATGCCGTGTGGTTGCCAGGAATTGGATGACCCCCCTGGACCAGTGAGAACGTGGTTGAACTATGACGCAATTAGAGTTGCTCTTTCCCGATCTATTCTAGTGTAGTTTGCTAGCTCTTCCTTTGTAAAAAAAATTACACTAATTTTAGTGTTTACTACCTAATTGTGGTTTTGATTAGAAAACGAGAGGGAGAGAGAGGGGTTTCTAGAATGTGTAGGTTCCGCTATGATAGTAGTTGACAGACTCGGCCAGCCAAGATTGTTGAATTTCATTTTAATTAATTTTTCCTTTTTCAACTTCTAAAACAAGAATTCAAACTCTATTATCAACAATTCTCTCCTTTTCAGCGAACACATATATGGATGTGAATTTTAGATTCAATTAGGTTACAATAGTAATGATTTCGAAATTATAATCTAACAACAATTATATATCTTATTGGATCCAGAAAAATATACATTGATAATTGTGAAATAAATTAAAGCGTAAAAAATTAAAATTTAAAAAAAATATCATGTAACACTTAATGTAATACAAATGCCTAACAAGGAATCTGGTCGGTCCGAAAGTGCAACAAAAAAAAATTAGTGAAGTATATAATTGTGAATTAATATGAAAAATTACATTTTCATACTTCATCTTTTCGACTTTGAATAATTGTATCCCAATTTTCAGCATTTGCTAAATTGGCGTCCCCACCATCGAAATATAATTAAAATTTGAGATGAAAATTACATGTCAATTTATGAGGTCCACGTGGATTTTAAGTACAAAAATCGAAGATCAGCGCATACATATTACATTTCTAAACATTGAGTATCATATCAATTTACTAGGAATTGCAAAAAAGAAGCAACACAACTATTAGAAATCTCGTATTATAAAGTATATATTACATGATGTATATAAAATATATTTATAGATACAAAAAACCTCAAATAATATATATGTACGAATTGGATTATGATGACAAAGGGTTTTTAGACACTATAAATCGAATAGTTTGTCCATAATCAATCTAGTATAATTCACTTAATCAATAGAGATTATTGATTACTCTCACCTAAATTCTTATTTAGAATGATTGCCCTACTTATCGAATTCAAATATGGATAATACTAATCGAATGCAAAACCAAGTTATTATTTGATTTATATTCTCAAAAAAAAAAGTTAAAGTTTGATTTGTATACAAAATTGAAAGAAAAAGAAATCCACGTCAGCTGACAATTAGTAGAGGTGGAGGGCCTATGTAGCGAGAAGAAAAATCAAATAACGCGGAAATTTGAATTTTATGATGACCATTATTACAATATTATTCATTCTTTCTTTCTTGTATTGAAAGTTGAAACTATATTCATTTACCATAAGACTTTTTTTTCCAATTTTGAATTGGTCGCCTTTCTCTCTCCCTACACACGTGTTCCAAACCCGACGTCTTTTAGTAGAGAAGCAGTATACTCTCCTCCTCCTTTTTACCTTTTCTACAACAAAATTATTTCCCTTGAGGCCGGTAAAAAATATATATATCTGCCTAAACGATTTAAATGGATCTAAATAGTTTATTTCCACCAATCCAAACTCATATTCCTCTTAGATTTTAAATCAAAATCCACCTAAATAATTTAGGGGAACGGAAACCTCCCCCACACACATGAAAAATCATCAAATATTATTATGAATGAAACTACGTTTGCCAACCAAATATAGTCGTAATCTTCGTTAGAAGGATCTATGCTGCATTTTCCAACCAAATAAAATTGTACAAATCTTTTGCTATGTCATCTCGTTACTATTTTTAATGTAAAAAATATTACTGTCAGATATGTTTTGTGGCAGTGGACTGTGTGTGTGTGGTTGAAGTGGTCAGCACTTGACTTCCTCTAGTTGTGGTGAAGTTCCAATACGACCATAGACTGGTCAGCGCAGAATAACTCGTTTTCTCCAGTCAAACTTCCACTCCACCACTCTTCCTTTTCCATATCTACGTCCTTTATTTATATTCAAATTACCTACAACACTCAGCTCAATCCTACTTATGAAAGCATTCTGTTGTTAAGGTGAGGATTATCATTATACAGTGCAAGAAGTAAAGATGGAGAGTGCTTGTACCTGGGAATACAACACACTGATCAAAGAGCTAGTGCAGGGAATGGAGAAAGCTAAGCAGCTCCAGTTTCATCTCTACTCCACGTCTCCGTCTCGAGCTCAGGATATGCTCCTGCAGAGGATATTATCCTCGTACGAGAAGGCCTTGTCCATCCTCAATTGGAAGGCTCCAGTCGAACAACCTCGAGCAACAGGGCCTGTCTCCGGCACTCTTGAGTCGTCCATATCTGTCGATGGAAGTGAGGAATTCAACAATTATATAAGGGTGGACCATCATGATTATAATGCATCAAAAAAGAGGTGAGTTTCACTTGGAAATAAAAATGGTGATGCACAATTTAAGCAATGGATTTTTGACTGACATTGTCATTGTGTTGCCACAGAAAGATGCAGCCTACGTGGACAGAGCAAGTAAGAGTTAACCCTGAAAATGGACTTGAAGGGCCCACTGATGATGGATATAGTTGGAGAAAGTATGGGCAGAAAGACATTCTTGGAGCTAAATATCCCAGGTCTATTCTCCTTTCCAACAAAATCACCACATACCCGCATATATTATAAACGCTCAAATGTCCACCCGTGGGTACAAGATAATGTGTCGACAGCTGATGTGACAATATAATATTAGTTGTGGAAACAACTCTAATAATTCTTAACACTTCTAATTTATTGACACATCAACTGTTGATACATTATCTTGTACCCACGGTGAACATTTATGCACATATTTATAGGGGGAATCTAAAAATCTAATACAAGTGTGTGTTCATATCAACAGGAGTTATTACAGGTGCACCTACCGTCTTGTTAAAAACTGTTGGGCGACGAAGCAAGTGCAGAGATCTGATGACGACCCAACAGTATTCGAGATCACATACAAAGGAACACACTCGTGCAACCAGTCAACGACTAATGGATTTCCACCGCCGGAAAAGCAACACATCTCGCATGAACAGGCACTTTCAAACTTGAAAGCTACCCTGAGAGTGAACACTGAGAACTTGGACAGGAAGGAGACGTCATTGCCAGCTCAGTTCTCCTTCCCACCAACATATCAATTACACGATGAAGAAGATCAGTACATTTCAGTCTCTACTCTGGTTGGTGATGCACATTTGGGGGCATATTCTCCGCTGTTATTATCTCCAGCCGCATCAGAAACAAACTACTTCTCTCCAGCACCACACCATGTGAAGAGCTTTGGAGGATCTCATGATTATCAGAATTTGGAATCTGATATTGCTGAGATTCTTTCAGCCCATGCCTCAACAACCAACTCTCCGATCGGAAGCATGGAATTCCCAGTCGATCGATTAAATTTTGATCCAAATTTCCCATTTAGTACCTCGGGATTTTTCAGATAGTCTTAGCTTTGAAAATTGACAAATAAAAGTAATTGGTATTGTGAATTGCAACCATAACTATAGCTGGTCTAAGTATTAGGGAGAAGCATATTTGCAGAACTATGTAGATATATCAGAGCCAGATTTAGAGAGCATAATCAATAGCAAAATCTACTGTCCTGTTTTCATTCACAACCAGGGACAAGAATCTAAAGCAAACTACACCAATTCATGTAAAATGTCAAGGATGGCCTCTTTTTTGATAGATGCAACCTTTTTTATTAAATCGCATAACAGAGGAACAAATGTTCAAATTTTACATGAGAATCTTGAAAAACTTGGTGAATGCACATCATTCACATTTATATATAGATCTTGAAAAACTTGGTGAATGCACATCATTCACATTTATATATAGATAGCTTGCTCAGAGTAGAGCTCCACTGCTGCATTAAGATAATAGCTAAACGAACCAAGTGTGGAAACACTTAACTATTACCAAACAATTCACTTCAACATGAAACAAGAAAAGGCCCCTTGATCTCTTATAGATCAGCTTTTATGAACGATACATCAAAATTTAAGCATGGACGTTTTAAAAGTTCAAGTTAGGTAATTTATTAATCAAAATTGTAACGCATTTCAACAGATGAATCTAAGTGCAATAGCCTGGGGAACGAAAATTTAGATACACAACAGAGTTGCTTACTATCTGTCATGAATTGCATAAGGAACTATCTCGGGAACTAATAATGGAGTAATAACATGGAAGCTGAGACAAATGGAAGCATAAAAAAGGTGCTTAGAAAGATGAAGATAATATGAATATCACTACTTATAAAGAAAGTAGTTGATTTGCCCTAACTAGATCAACCTGGTGCACCCTAATAAGTCCTGGAATAATAAAAATGTAAGCTCATCACCTAGATCGATGATTTTTCCTCGTCTTTAGCTTCAGAAGCAACATTCAACTTCTCTCCAGTTTCACTTTCAAATTTTCTAAGAGCCTGTCTGAGGCCCAGCACGATAAATAGATTAGTAAGCATAAGCAATGACTCAGCTCCACCATGCAACCAGTCGACGTTGGCCAAGGATTTAATATAGTGCACCTTTGCTGTTGGAAGAGACCATATTTCATAATAGTTAAAGTAGGCAAACGTCGGCTCACATAACTACTAAACATGTCTTGTGGTGGAGAAAGTTACCATAAATTCCAGCCGGTACTGTAAAGTGGAGGTGATGCGCCAAAGAGGTAAAGACACATGTGGAAGTAGTTAGTACATATTGCTTTCGGCCCCAAACAAGAACAAAACATGGGATGAGCATCGAAGACTCTTTGAAGCTAGGATTTATCTGTCTTAACATAAACAGTGATAACACCTCAAGTTTGCAATGCTTCAGAAATATTAGAGAGGCATTTGCTGGACAAAATGTATCACTTGTGATCAAATGGATACACAAGAAGCAGATATTATCAGAATTAATTATAAACCTTATGTAGTAGGATCAATATGAATAATTATAGTGACCGAGTCTTTAATCAGAAGTGCAGCCAAATCCACAATGTTTAACCAGTCAATCCTTCCTACAGTCTTCTGCATTACATGTTTTCCTTAGAGAATCCCTTAGTTTGTTATGTTGACTCATGAGTCAAGACTAAATGCATACAGAATTTTAAGTACTTTTCCACAATCATATATACACCACATTTTGTGTTCATGGATAATATAGGCCGGCAAGTGATCAGGGACTGACCAAGAAATTAGTTTGGGTGTTGAAAATTACAAAAATCAACACCCAAAAAACACCATTACTACACGAATTAGATCCGGCTCTGCAGCAAATGGCTCGAGCTTTTAAACTTGGTTATTAGGCTCCATTCATCCTTACAAAACCGGCTTGTAAGGGTGGGATACCGTCACTTTTATAAACTAACACAGACATCAATCTCTAGTCGATGTGGGACATTTTAACATGCCTCCTCACACTCAGTGTAAAACTATATCTCAAACCGCTGATTACAACCAGCGATTTTAGGTGGCACTCATCATCGTACTGGGTCGGCTCTGATACCATATAAACTTGGTTATTGGGCTCTATTAACCCCTATAAAACCGCACCTTTATAAACTAATACAAATCTCGACCTCCAGTTGATGTGGGACATTTTAACACGAGAAACATTTTAGTCACCTTCACAATGAAGTAGCTAGCTAACAAATTATTGACAGGGCTTGAACGAACCATTCATAAAGTCTGCTATTTTTTTTGTATATCAATAAATTCTAAGTCTGCGAGTTCATCAGCTGCTCATCTTACAAGATAGTCCGAAAACACATAATGATTTCACGCATAGGAAAATGAAGACAACTTACTGGCGGCGGCAACGAAGGCAAGCAAGAAGTAGAATCCAAAAAGCGTGAGCGTTGGGGCGGATTTTGATTTGGTGATGAAATACAAGAAACCCAGATAAGGTAAGAGAGAGAAAGCAGAGAGCTGGGAAGCTATGGCAGGAGAGTCGACTTCCGCCGCCCAAAAATCAATGGGACCACCGCACACGATGACTTTTTTCCCATTTCTGTTAGATGCTATTATCCTGCACTTGAGTTGGAATTGCTTGTCTAAACTGGGAGAAAAACCTAAGCATTTTGTTTTGACGCAGCAATTGTTGTTGAAGAAGGCTGAAACCAGAACTGCTGGATGCTTGGACTGGTATTGAATTTTTAGATAGCTTACCATTTTGTGTTTTGGGTTATTCAGATGTTTTGCAGGGATTGAATTTGTTACATAAATCGATTCGAGTGCTTGAGTTTGTTGCATAAATTGATTGAGGAACTTAAAGCTTATCTAGTTGCAACGGAGTTCATCTCTGCTTGGACGTAGAGGCGCCGCGGTTCCGGTTCCGGTTCGGAACCGCC
>AYJT01039588.1:0-12813 GCA_001278415.1 Ocimum tenuiflorum
TTTGAGAACGGTCTCGGAAACCTTGATTGAGAAAATAGTTAGAACTTCCGGTAGGTCTCGAGTTGAACTCGGTGTGAGCTTAGAAGATTTCGAGAGTATGAGTTGATAGTAGATCTTGTGCGTGCGAGTCTGTAACTTTTTCTCTCTGTGGTTGGTCTTCTTTATATAGAGTAAGGATTTGAATAGTAGCCGTTGTGACACATCGAACAAATCCTTCCTTTTTTGCCTTGGTGCAAAAGAGCCGTTACTTTACTCTTGACAGACTTTCTTCCTCTTTATCCCCTGGTTTTAAGGACAAAGTTATTATCCTCTAGATAATAACCGATGGAAGGTTTTCTTTTACGTATGAGGTGGTTGGTTGGCTTTGCTTTTGATGTCTTATTGAAGTGACACTTTACCAACCTCAGTTTAAGGTTGACTTGGTTGTTTTCTTACTCAGAAAAAAGTGATGGTCAACTGATCAGGCGTCAGCTTTTCGAACTTTATATTCATTTTGCTCACCACTATAGCTGTTCATTTGGATAACTGAACTTCCAGCTTTTCTTTCTTTTATTAGTTTAGCTGGCTTTTTATAGTCGAAGTTCCAGCTGTAGTCTTTACAGCTGATCATCCAGTTGAAGTTCCTTCAGCTGGGTTACAGCTGAGAACTTCCATTTAGTTGACCAATAACTTTGGCTGTTGACTAATTCCTTCAGCTGTTTCCTTTCAACTGAGATATTACATAGTTGTTTTCCTCAGCTATGGTCTTAAGTTCTTCAGGATCTAGACTATTACAAGAATAAACCTATAGAAGATTACATTTTAATCTAATGATCTTGAGGTAATGGTGTTTGTCATAATCAAAATTACATATTATTCCTAACAATAATTAATTTTTCATATTAAATAATTATTTTAGTAACATTATAAGATAATAATAAAATGATACATAATAATAAATAAACCAATTTAAAAATATAAAAAATAACAAACACGAAATTGTCTGCACCGGAGGTTTAACTTCTGAGTGATAAAAACTAAATAAAATTATAAGTAATAATTAAAATAATTTTAAAAATATAAAAGATAAAAAAATGTACAATTTGGAAGTATAACTCCCGAATCATCTTCAGAACCCAATTTTTATTGAATATATGTACTAATAAAAATTAAACATGATTAACAATAACAATAATTAAAATTAGTTTTTGCATTTGATCTGGAGCTATAATTTCCGTATCATGTGAAAAATTACTTAATTTGTATATTATACTTTCGAAGTGGTCATTAGCGTGCACATCTCGTTGGCCAGAGATATTGGCGGGTACGTGGGTAGGGTCCACGATCATTTTGCTTTTTTTCCCCCTATTTCTTCCTTGAACTCGACCTCTTCTCAAGCTTTTTTGTTTCGTCTTCGAGCTGCGCTTCTTCCTGAACTCTTCCTTTTCTTTATTGCAGGACTACTCAGCTTAAGAGACTAAATTCTTATCCCCAACATATGAAAGCATATATCCACCACTTTTTCTTCTCCTTGAGTGCATATATCCACCACCTTTTTACGTCCATGATTGCGTATACCACCTTTTTCTTCTCCTTGATTGCACATATCCACCATCCTTTTCTTCTCTTAGTATACACCACCTTATTCTTCTTCATAATTTTTATTCAAGAAAAATGCCAACCCTTTCAACTCCAGGGGACTTTTCCCCGTCTCAAAAATAAATTAAAAAAACAAAAATGTTGTATTCTAATGTTAGTCTAATTGTGGAACAAGTAATCCTAGATTAGTTGTCATGAAATAATCCTATATTATTCCCGAACAGTCTGTACATCTACGGAACATAATCCCCTCGCCTTTTGCACAACGTCGTTGTCATGAAAGTTTAGAAATTTCGTTTTAAATTCGGTTGGACCGTAATGTGTATAGTCATGCCCATGGCTTAAGTATCATAATGTCATGCCCATGGCTTAAGTATCATAATTTGATCACCATATAATAAAATACATAAACTTAACTTTACTAGGAGAAAAGTTAGGTTTGGTTTAGCCATAAATTACAATTTGATTGGTTTAGCCATAAATTACAATTTGATCACCATATAATAAATACATAAACTTAACTTTACTGGGCAAAAGCTTAACTCAAGTTTGGTTTAGCCATAAACTGGAGGCTGCCACATTATTACTTATACCCGTTACACTTCCACCTCCAAAGAAGGAGCTAGCCAGAGAGCTGAACTAAGTCGAGAAAATGGGAGTGAATATTTCATTAAGGTACATCTTGCTAGGTACGATCAATATTCTGAAACCATACGATGAAAGTTGGGATGCGCTTGGCGTAGTTAGCAATCCCTCGTGGCACAAGATTTTGGTTTTGCTATTTGTTTTATTTGCATTCGCCTTCGTCTCCGTGGAGATATCGCCCCTGCATTCCACTGGCATTCGAGTGCAAGGTCAGAATGTTTCAGTGATTTGGTTGTTTTGTTTTGTGATGTCAGTTATCCTTCCACAGCATGTGTTCTGGGGGCTTTACCTGCTCATGCCGGTGTTGTTGTCGGAACGCTTCGCTGCATGTCTGCGAGCAGCTCTCACTGCCATCCCCGATCGTAGCATATGCTTTCATGCTCAAGTCATGGATATTGAGATGGGACCGCATCAGCAGCAACAGCTTCAAGATTGAACTTTTGTGCGTGCATGATGCTCTGTTACGTTGTTAAAAAATAACTTATGTTGTTGTTTTATTACAGTACTGTTGGTGCTTGTTATAATAAGATGATATATAAATTGTTGATGCTCTTTTCATTTCCATTAATGACCAACGCTGCATTTCACTTATGTATTTTATTGCTCATCTACCTGGCTATAACTATTCATTTGAACTTGAGTTGAATGTGTTTTTCCCGTCTTTTCCGGTCCTCTCAAATGGAGGGGGTTGGGTATCATGATATCATCAGTTTGGGATAGCCACAGACACGATGAACAGAGTTGAGAAATACACACAAATACTAGCCATGTATACATAGGTTATCTTATTACATCATAGTTTCACCACACGCATAATATGTCTGATCAACAGTTGCAAGGGTTGCAGGTGCACCTGGATCCGCACTTGCAGCTGTTCCCTCCTTCAGCAACAAAGCTTACCTCAGATCCTATACATGTCAAATTTAAGGTATTTTATCTAGAGAGAATTAAAATTATTTAAGGTATTTCAATATAAAATTTACATTTTCAGTGGTGCAACCCCTTCAATGGTGGTCTTGATCTCCACATCCGGATACACCTCGCAGCTGCCAATATATCAAAAACATCAGTATTTATTTCGATTTAATGGATTAAATGGCTGTTAAAACAAGATCATGATATGCTTGAGAACAAACCAATAACAAGAAGTGCATGTTCACTGAGATAAATTATGGTTTGCTTTACCTGCAGTTGCTGCCACATTTGCAGCCTCCACTTGACATTTTTTGTCTTTGAAATGATTGATTTGGATTTTGAGTGATTTTCCGGTTATGGAGATGCAGAGTTGAAGGCTTGTCTTGCAAATAAGGCGTGGCGGCACCTAATTTCCCTTTTGGATTGCTGCAATAGCTCTGCTTCCTATTTCGTTCTAATCCGTCAGGTGTATCCTTCCGCGGATTAGGCTTCTAAATTTTGAAGTGCTGAAGATTGTGTAGTTGAGATGACATCTTGCAATGGGATCTTGTAGCAATGCCATTTATTGTGTTGTTTTTGACAGTATGAACTCAGTTAGCTGACTAAATTTAACTTCATAATTGGACTTGATGCATCAGTTTGAGGGTGACACAACAAGGTTAGCAACATCCCCTGGTGTCTGAATTTGATATTTCCTGTGCAGCATCGATGCAGAACATCATGAACAATTTCTGGATGTTGATGTGAGATTAAACTCTAGCCATCTTTAGTTTATGTGCATCATGTGTTAGTATGAGTGTTGACGAGATATAATGTTGTTGATTTTGGTTGCAGATATATACGCAGGCATTTGCAGTGCTGCCCTCCTCGACTGTTGAGGGTCCAAGAAATATGTGACCATTGTGTATATATTATATTATGATAGTATTTCAGAATTAAGATTTTTGGAAATAGAATAAATTATGTATTTAATCATGTGTATAATTGGATTCCACCAACGCAAACGCCATCACTCCATCTCTTGAGCTGTTAATGTGTAATCAATTGTTGTTAGCATAACATTACCCACCCAATCAATGACACCAATTCATTTTAGCTCCTTCATTCTTGGCTTGGTACACTCAAATAGATTATAATTTACAAATATAAAGGATTATTTGCATTTCCATACCTGTTTCTGAATGGACTCAGATATCACAAGTACATGACAAAAGTGTTTCTTTAATTTGTGTTTAAAATTGAAATATGTTTGTATTACCTGCACATTCATCTCACTTCGCAAATCTTTTTTTCATTTGTTGATTTTTTAATATTTAAAGTAATACGAAACTAACACTAAAAATTCACAATCATATCGTACAGCGGTCATTTAGTCCCAAACAACCAAATCATATTATGCAGAAAACTTGGAGGCATATATAGTATCAAAAGGTGAAATAATGACCCAATCATATTCTTTAAAAATACACCTCGAACAACAAAAAGAAAAGAGGATTCCATGTGGCTGTTAGAAGAAAATTCATATTGATTTAAAGCGTACATCATCAATTTGACACCATTGGAAATAGCAAAGAACAAGGGAAATGGGATTCATAGCAAACCACGCCATATGGTATTACAAAATCACAATAACTTCATTAGAGTCTTCTTCTGCCACCGGATAAAGCACAAATTCAATTATTAGTGATATATCCCTTCAGTTGAAGAAGAAAGAGAGGACATAAGTCATTGCATATCAGTTACTGCTTTCTATATTGAAACTTGTCAGCTTAGCTAACTCGTATAACTTGAAAACTGACTAAAGATTACTAGACAATTAAGTTTTTATTAAAGTATAACTTACTTGAATAAGTCAGTTATTACTAGTGGTCCTAAGTTTAATTCCAAACAGAAGAAAAAAAAAACAATTTTTGGGTGAAAAATTTCACTATTCCATCATTTTGCTATGTATATGTATGTATGTACATATAAGCAGTGGATCATATATGAGAAATAAAAATGAATCTGAGACGTGAGATCAAGAAGATATATCGTTGAATTTTTTTCTCTTTTCGACGTGTGTGTTTGATTGTGTTACGGTTATTACACAATCAAGCACACACGCTGAAAAGAGAAAAAAATCTCAGCCGTAGATTCATTTGATTATATGGCTCGGATTCATTTTTATTTTCTTTGGGAGAATTTTTCCTACGTGATTTGAAGCCTATCAAAGTTTTTTGAAATTTTGGCTGTGAATCATAAGGGTATGTTTTATTCAGGGGACGACTCGTCAGCTTTAATACTCCTGCATTCAGTTCTCCTTGATCGGTCTATTTCTAATATGCAAACCATCGTTTTCTTCTCCTTGATAGTATTATATGCTTATGCACACCATCATCTATTTCTCCTTGATAGAATTAAATATTAATGCTTTTGCGCACCAGCATTTAGTTCTCCTTGATAAACCACTTTTTCTTCTTCTTTTTTTTTTTCATTTTTTATTCGAGGAAAATTGCAACCCTTCCTCCAATAGACTCTTTCCCAGCTCAGGAATAAATAAATAAATAAACAAATGAATTAGGGTGTTGCATTCTACTATTACCTCTCGCCTTTAAGCAAATAAAAGACTCGCGGTCGAATCCTTCTTCTCAATTTAATATCGCAACTCATTTTTAAAAAAAATAAATAAGTAAATAAAAACAATCAAGTCTACCAAACAAAATTTTGAACACCTTATTATTTACCAAAAGCATAACTCAACTTTTGCATTAATGTACATTTTATGCCAATTTTTAATCAGGATTAGTCGATGTTTTTAATTTTGTAATAATATTTTAATATTTATGAAATGGCTTTCGTTTTGAATTAAATCAAAAGTAAAAATAAAAAAATATCGTGTGATCCTCTATGTGGCCATATCGAATTAACATTATCAATAAGATAGGGTAAAATACCCCAAGAGAATGATATAATGGTTAAAATTTCTTTAACTTTTAAATAGCTGAGCAAAATGAAGTCATATTTGTCTGGGTAATAGAACCTCGGAAAGTTTCAAAAATCCGTGATTACGCCCTTTACTTCTACTTTGATCCTCTATTATACGATAATGTTATACTATATAAAATTTTTGATATGTGTAGTTATAAATTAAGACAAAATCTTTCATTATTATAAACGTGATTGATTTCCATTTATTTGTGCACATGTCAATTATCTTAACAGTATAAAATAATTATGTAAGAGAGGATTCAAACCCATACAATCATCATCGCTTGGCCAAGGGTGGGCCAGGGGCTCAAAAAATCCAATAAATTTAAATAATCAACAAAATTTTCTTTCTTAACCATGTCACCTACCAGAAGGCCAGGGGCTCCAAAGATCCCATTAAACCTAAATAATCAACAGAATTTTCCGTTTTACATCGGTGGGCCAGGGGATCCAAAAATCCCAGGGAACCGATGAAGTGTTTGGGTTGGAGGAGTCGAGAGGAGCGGATAAAATGAAACTTAAATTTTGTATTGTTTGATTTCTAATTTGGGAATGAATTTTGGAATAATTATCCAATATTTGTAATCAATTAAATTTTTTTAACTTGATTAGTTTTATTCTCAAATTTATAATTATTTTTTTTTACTATCAAATTCATACTCGTTGTGATTCCTGACTTTTAAACCAAACTACTTTCGAATCTCTTCGGCCCTTCCAAAATCGCATTTAAATAGTCAACAAATTTTTTGTTTTACACGGGTGGGCCAGTGCTCGGTGCGCCAAATAATTCCATATATTTAAATAATCAACAAAGTCCCATATATTTATTATCTAATTATAAGCATAATTTCCCATTTCTCTTGCATGCTTTTAAGATGCCAACGTGTGTGTTCTATTAGGGTTTTTCATTATTTCCAACTGCCCCCGGAAATAAAAATAAAAATGTCAAGTGTTAAATAATAATTTTCTTATTTTGATAGAAGTCTTAATTCTAGCATCTGCATAAATTTTACACTTAGTTTTCGCAAATTTGCATAAATTCAACTTTTTCATATTTGAGCGAACCAAGTTCAATAATTTGTTTAGTCCGAATTCTTAATGCTTGAACGTAGTTGTTCCATAATTTCTTTTTAGGTAATTGAAGATGTTTATATATAAAATATTTGAGGTCTGTATTTCAGGATATTTGTACACAAAATATATGGGGCCTAGTTTCCTCCCTCGACCTAGGGCCTCGTGAATACAAGGCAGGCCCTAATAGGAAACAATCCTATTTTATTTTAGTTCCATAAATTTACTTTTAGTACAAAAAATTTACTCTCAGTTCCAAATTGAAAAATTTACAATTTTGGTCCCAATGTTAATGAATTACTAATATTATCGCTTGCTCATTTTATCTTACATTTGACTCATACAATTGTAAATGATTAATGGATGAAATTCAATATCAAAATAGTTTTTAAACTAAAAATGTAAGAGATATTTTGACAGTAAATTTGGCAGCAGGACAAACAAATGCAAGCACGTGACTAAAAATAAATCGTTAGTATCAAAGTAAAATGGGACAATATCCTACGAAAACAAAAATGCAACATTATCAACCTTTAGAAACCTGCATTTTGTGTGGCCGTTTTGATTACATCTTTGTCTTCTTTTTTATTTTTTATTCTAGAAAAACGTATGCCACCGACTTGACTTCACACCCAACAGACTTTTCCCCACATCAAAAATTAAAGTAAACATTAATTTAACCAATTTGGTATTTCTCTCTCTCAGTCTCTCTTTGATTTTGCTACGTGGTCGCCTGTCTTTGTCACTAAACGAAGCAAATTTTTGATTTGCAATGAAGACACTGCGGCACTGCGAGTAATGTAATTCCGATTATTCTAAGACTTTGACTAATGCTTAATTAATCCAAATTTGGGCATTGCAATCGCAACTATCACCAGATAATAAATAATTAATATATATATTTGCCGCAAGCCAGGTTGGTACTTATTCGGTTATAACTCCACCTACAAATTAAGGAGCGAGATATCTACTTGAAGTAATTAGGTGAGAAAATGGGAGTGAATATTTCATTAAGGTACATTTTGCTGGGTGCGACCAATATTCTGAAACCATACGATGAAAGTTGGGATGCGCTTGGCGTGGTCAGCAATCCCACGTGGCCCAAGTTTTTGGTTCTGATATTTGTTTTCTTTATTTCTCTTCGTCATCATTATTTATTAAGGCATTGAACTGGACTTGCAGCGGCTGTAAAAATACAGAATAAATTTGTGTAAATTTTAGAGTTTATCCGTAAGACCAAGGCTGAAGAAATCCCCACTCCTTTTTTCTTTCGATGTGTCTGTCAACCGTGATTTTTCTCCCTTGAAAACACTTTCAACATTCTCTTTAGCAACCCTCCTCACATGGACATTTTTTTTTGAATTTTCCAAATTATTCAAATTTCTCCCAAGCTTTGCACTTTCATGGAGCAAACCAGAATATATAAAAAATTTGATCAAATCCATTAATTATGTTTCGCACATGATATAAGTTAAATGTGAAGTAACGATGAAACGACGAAAAATTGTAAGCAAGGGAAAAAAAAAATATCTGGAAGAAATTTCTATGAGAACAAAATTGCTGAAATTAATGGTGGGCTGTACAAATTTATTACTCTAATTTTTTATTTATTTTTTAAATAAGGATCAAATTGTTCAAATAATAAAAATTGTTTTTTAATTATTAATTATGGGTATATAAGGAGCAAAATGGAAGCTTCAAACAAAATTACCCAAAAATATATTAGCAAGGGTCCGAAAAAAATATTTGGGCTAAAAAGTTTTTTGCAATGGACTGCGAATTGGAGAGCACTTGCCGAAGTAAAGATGCATTAAATAAATAAAAGTGTTTGCCATCGAGGGCTAGACAGACAAACTTGGATATACTCAAAAGATACAACAAGGGAGAACATCCCTAAGAACAAGGGAAGAAGAATTCACACCTCAGCAACGTGAACAACGTCACTCGGGCGTGAAACAAATAACCTCCTAAAAAGCAAGACTGACAAGACATCTGACAAGATACACAAAACATGGGGGTGGGAACAAAAACCTCCCAAAAGAAAAACGGGCCGCATAACTGTTGCAATCAGTGCATCCAAAACTCGTCCCAATCCAAGAAAGTAGAAAAGGCAGCAAAACTTAAGTAAAACAGCAGAAGACATGGACAACCTGAATCCGAACTAACAAACTTTTAAACAACAGGATGAACCAAAAGTGAAAGAGAGACCAAGAGCCACAAGATCAAGAAAGGGGACAAGGAGCTAAACGACCCAAAGAGGCATCCCAACTAGGTTGGCACCCCTCAAAGGTCGTCAAACACTCAAGGGTGACAACAAAGATATCCTAACTAGGTCAGCACATCTCTGTAGTCACAAACCCCAGCTCGGGAAGGCCAAACAAACTACCCACAACCAAGATGGGCAACAACATCCTCAACAGAGAACATGGAGTACAAAACTATGTAGACATCCTCTTTGATGAGCTTTACCACTCCATGGGGAGCAAATATTTTCTTGTCAAAAATGAGTTGATTTCTAGCATCAAAGATGGTTCACAGTGGCAGCAAGAGCAATCTCCCTAGCTTTACGAATGATGCACGAACCACGAGCCTCCCTCTTGAAGCACTTGATGGCCTAGCAATGGAGGACATTCTACGATCAATTTGAATCTAACTTTTGATACTCTCCCACACAGCACACGTAGCACTGCAATTGAAAAAAAGGTATTCATTAGTTTTGTTTTGAGTCTTGCAGAGCACACATACCTGGGGGAGGTCGGAGAATTTCGGGGGAATACATGATTTCAAAATCGCCCTATGACAAAAGAGCTTCTCACCCTTCTCCCTCAAGTGATGGTACTGAATGCATAAATTGTACAGATACAAAAACATTGTTGTTATTGTTGGTTTTTTTTTAGTTGAAAGAAAATAAATAAAATAGAGCATAAAAAGATAAAATGAAAGTATTGTTTGAATGATTATTACCGATTTAAGCAAAAATCATTCAGATTGAGTATGATTGTAAATTCAAAAACTATTGATTGGAAAGTAGTATTAATAATGATGACGAATTATCAGTGATCAAGTCAAGTAACAACATGTGTCTCTACCGTCAATTCTTCACCCTATTTACAACAAAGGGTCACAAACCCTAGCGACTCTACTTATTATAACGTCTTCTTTTTTCTCGAGCTTATAACGTCTCATGAGAAAAGTGCTACTTCGTGGATCACGTTGGTTGAGCAACCACCTGCAACATTTCCCTTCTCATCCCCTCTTATCAATCATCCGAGCTCTGTGAATTCTTCCTTGAGTTCAGCTTTTGCTCAAGCTCCACTGTTTCTTCTTTGAACTCGACCTCTTCTCGAGCTTTGTTATTTCTTCTTCGAGCTGCGCTTCTGCCTGAACTCTTCCTTTTTTTTATTGCAAGACTACTCAGCTTAAGAGGCTAAATTCTTAGCCCCAACATCCATCATCGGTGAATTGACTAATCAAATCGTGTACTTATGTGTTTGATTGTTATCGTGATTGTAAGTTTTTAACAGAAACAAGCCGTACTCTCATGTTTGTTTTCAATTTATCTTATAAATTAATTACTTAACGGCTAAAGCATTAAAGTTTTTGAAACTTTGGTCGTGAATTATATATGGCTTCTGTAGGAATCAGATTCAGAGGGGGCCACCGATCTCGCCATGACTCGGTCCTTTGCCCGTACACGCGTTGTAGTTGATCCTAAAGTTGTCCTCTACTTTGAACAGCACCACGGCAAGAAAACTAACACAATATTAGTATACTAGATAAAGAAACCAGACTCCTTACCTTGAGAAACAATTGCAACAATCTAGGACAGCAGCTATGCAGCACGCAACGACGTCTGCACTGCGATGGCCTGGAAACCACTGCCGGAGTTGCCGGAGTCCGAGCAGCAGGCGAACGGCAACTGCGAGCAGCTCAAGGTACGAGCTTTAAGCTCATTCAGCTCAAGTATCCACAACAAGTAGCCCCACTCGTTATCATCTCCACAGCCCACTCTCATCAGAACCAAAAGGGTGGCTGCTACAAGAAAGCTACCGCCTGAGACACTTCGACCCAAACTCTTGGTTGTCTCACTCGCACCCATGCTCGCGCTCACACTCTCTCTCAACGGCTCACACATAGGAGGAGAAGACCACAGGGATGACGTCCCTCTAGGTCGGAGATGGCAATGACAGCGAGTGAAGGATGAATACGGCGGTGCGACAGAAAAAGGAGAGACAAGAATTTCTTCTCTCTGTTTTTTTTAATGTCGCAGCAACGGGAATCCAAGAGGGGGGAGAGATTCAATTTGGACTTGAATTAGGGCATAGAGTAGATGGGCCGGGTTGGAGTGAGGAAAGCGAATGGGTCAAGTTGAGCCCAATTGGTAATGGGCCAATTATTCAACATTCTCCTCCTTTGGCCCATTGGTGAGATGGCTGTGAATCGAGGGCTATAAGGATATCATCATCACCGATGCTTCCCACCTGTTAACCTGTACAAATCAACAAACAGATGAAAAATAGAATTAATCCACAAAGAATTAACTCATGACCACAAAGGTCAAACTTATGCAGCCATTACGAAAGTATAAGCAAAGAAGACACACAAAGCATCAAGGGAAACAAATAACATAAACAATAAAACACAGATGAACCTGCAAAGTAGACGTCAGGTTCCAATCAACAACAATATAGATAAGAACTCAACCAAAATCAAAGTGAAGAATCCGCTGATATGACAAAAGTTTTTCAACAGGTAAACATTTAGTGCCTATGTCAGCCGGATAGTTGGTATTTTCTCAAGTAAGACAATCTCTTTCTTAACTATATCTCGAATATAATGAAAACGAACATCTATATGCTTCGTCCTATCATGAAAAACAGGATTCTTTCACAGTTGAATAGCAGATTGACTATCAGAAAATAAAACCACATGCTTATCTATAAAGCCTATTTCATGCAATAACCCTTTTAACCAAACAGCTTTTTTCATGGCTTCGGTAATTGCAACATACTCAGATTCAGTGGTTGACAAAGCTACAATAGGCTGAAGTTGGGATTTTCAACTAATGCATGCACCACATAAGGTAAACACATAAGAAGTAGTCGACTTCCTATTATCTCTATCATTCGCATAATTGGAATCCACATAGCCAACAAGTTTCACACCTTCAACACACTTAGAGAAATTCAAACCATAATGAGTAGAGTGTTTAAGAAATCTAAGAAGCCACTTGAGGGCTCCCCAATGAGGCATGCCTGGATTAGACATTTATCTACTAAGACAACTAACAGGATATGCAATGTTTGGCCTAGTACTAACCATCAAGTATATGACTGATCCTATGACATTTGCATATGGCACCTTTTTCATCTCATCAATTTTAGAATCTGTCTGTGACTGATCATTACTTAGCACAAAATGAGAAGCAATATGTATGTTCATAGTTTTAGCATTAGACATAGAAAATTTACTCAAAATCTTGTCCACATAGGAAATTTGATTCAACACAAGAATATATTTGTTTCTATCTCTAACTATATCATGCCAAGAATCCTTTTTGCATCACCTGGGTCTTTCATGTCAAAATTCTGGCTCAAACAATTTTGCACATGCTTGATGGATTTAACACATGGACTA
>AYJT01039593.1:0-14381 GCA_001278415.1 Ocimum tenuiflorum
GCATGGCAACTAATTTGCCGATTCGAAGATTTTGACTGATGCCCAAGGCGGTTTTGGGAATAAAAAATTTGATCACCAGATAATAAATATACTTGGACATTTTCTCACTCTCTTAAAAAGGAAGTATACTTCGACACTAAACTAGCTAGAGAGGGAGAATTGAAGGCGAGAAATGCGTGTGAATATTTATCTTAGTGGGTGCCATCAATATTCTGAAACCATACGATGATGTTGGGATGCTCTAGGCGTGGTTAGCAATCCCATGTGGCCCAAGTTTTTGGTTTTGCTATTTGTTTTCTTTGTATTCGCCTTCGTCTCCGTGGAGATATCGCCCCTGCATTCCACCGGCATTCGAGTGCAAGGTGAGAATGTTTCAGTGATTTGGTGTTTTGTTTTTTGATGTCAGTTATCCTTCCGCAGCATGCGTTCAGGGGGCTTTGCCTGCTCATGCCGGTGTTGTCGTCGGAACGCTTTGCTACGCCACCCCCGCTCATACTATACACTTTCATGCTCGAGTCATACAGCTTCAAGATTGAACCTTTTGTGCAAGCATGTTGTTGAATGATTACTTGTCCTTTTGTTACAGTGTTTATGTTGCAAACGCCTACCTACTTGTTATAATAAGATCATATATAATTAAGTTGTTGATGCTCTCATGATTTCCATCAATGACCAACGCTGCATTTCACTTTCTCGCTGATCTACCTATAGCTGTGAAGGGAGGGGTTGGGCATCGGAAGGTTAAACTTGGATTTATGGGACCTCAGACGATGAACTGCGAACGGTAGTATGATTGTAAGAATGCAGAACATAAGTATTCTGAATTGGAAAACTTTTGATTGGAAAGTAATAATAATGATGAAGAATTAACAGTGATCGAGTCAAGTAACATGTTCTGAATTCTTCATCCTATTTATAACAAATGATCACAAATCCTAGCCTATGCTACTTGTTACAACGTCTTTCTTTTTTTTATTTTTTCCCTCTCTCGAACTTACAACGTTCTGATCTTTAATGCCACTGATCAGTATCCAGTGAAAATAGCTTTATCATAATTTATTTACATTAGTAAGCACAGGTATTAATTGTCATTAATTGTCACGCTCCAATTTTTATAGATAAAATATTTTGACTTTATTTAAGAAAAACAACACTTTTACAGGAATAAAATATAAAGAGAGAGTTCTTGCATCGGAAACGGTGTGACATAAATACAAGAAAAGGGTTTTCATTTATTCCTCCTGCCACATCATCATCTACCGAGCAGCCCATCGCCCGTTATCCTGAAAAATGGGAATGACTTTGGGGTGAGCGTCATTAACTCAGTGGAGACCAATTTATCCAATGTCATACAATTATAAACAAGCGAAGTCATCTAACTGAAATGTGCAGCTTTGTCGGCTTATATGAAATGTGCAGCCCAAAGGCCGAATAATATCTGGATGTCTTTCGATTTATCTGAAATGTGCACCTACATATAAGACCATAGCATGGATAAATAATAAATTGTCACGTAGGATCCCCACCTTAGCCTAAACTTGGACTTGAACTTCGAAAAAATTGTATATGATAGTTACTCCCACGGGCCGCCTAAATATTTGTAGTATGAAATTAACATGAATTTAGTATGTGTACTTAGAAAATGCAAAAATATATATACACATAAAATACGACTTCAAAGCCTAATATGTACGTGTATGTGACACCCTCAAAACACAATGTCATCACTTTATTTTATAAATAATACACACACAATATCATAATGCAAAATGGCTTGGAATAATGTTGATTTTTCATGCATCGTTTAAAATAACGAATCGAGCTTCGAGCCTCTAACCGACCTCGAGCTTTTGAGTGTCCGGTTTGTTAAGCTCACGCACAATTCGTGCTTCGAGCTCGAACCGAGCTCGACCTCGAACTCGACCCGACAACCAACCACGAACCACGCCTTCAGGTCGAACCTCGTGCTATAACTCGAGAACAACCCTCGAAACATACCTCGATATCGATCCTCGAACCATAACTCGATGTCGACCCTTGAACCATACCACGATATCGACCCTCGAGGTATGCCTTGTCGTCGGAACTCGAGTTATACCTCGAACCTCGAACTGTATCCTTACAACCCAGCACCCAGAAACACAAGAACCAACAGAAAGAAATTGACGGACAGAGCACAACTCCGCTGTCGAGCTACCTTAACCCACGAAATCCCCTCCCCTTAATGAGACATGCAAAAAGGAAAAGAAAATAAGTGAGAATCACCTAGGTTCGAAGAGGAAAACTTTGGAATGAAAGAGAACTTGTGATTTGTAGTGAGTAAGAATAACACTATGAACTCCTTTTATAGTGTGAGTTTGAGGTAATGAAAGGGTCATTGAGTTTAATGTCATAAATTGGAATTTCATTGAAAAAGGGATAATAAGAAGATAATGGGGTATGCAAAGAGTTGCAAAATTGAAAGTGGATATTGATGACGGTGGGTGTGGCTTGTTTCTGAAACTGACGAAACTTGGAGAGATAGTAAAGTTGGAGAACCACGGCCGTGGATGTGTGCTTCTCATTCCTTTGAAGAAGAAGATGGAACAGTAATGGGCTCAAAACCAAAAATAAGTTTGTGGGCTAGAAATTGAATTTATATTTTGGGCTCAAATTTAATATGTTAGGCTTTGAAATAATATCTTAATTCATTGATTGAATAATAGTGGCTCATTTCCAATGATGCAAATATATATATATATATATATATACATATATAATATGCTTAATGATGGTGAAAATAAATAAATAATAAAAATGAGAATATAAAATAATAGTGTAATAATATAAATTGAAATAGTGATATTGGCGCGATTTACAGGATCTTAACTCTTTAAAATAAAATTATATTTTCCTTTATTTAAAAAAAATTGAGTAAAGTAGTAGCGAAAAATTCAAAAATTTTAGGATCGCTGGATTAATCATTCGAGTAGTATAATACCGTATAATATTATTGTGTAACAGGGCCTACTAAATCTGCCTACAGTTTCTTATGATCTTTCAGTTTGCTTAACTTTCAATTTTACATATGCCTACAGACTTCAACATTCAGAATTTTGCGCCTTTTGTGATTATAGGAAGAGGAAACTTCTTTTCTTTTTATTTTTTTTGTTTTTTTGTTATGATTTGACGTAATGAAAAAAAAAAAGAAATTTCCTTTTAAATTCTCAGGGATACGGCATTCGTTTTAGGTTAGGTTACCTTGGTGCCTCCTATCCCCCTTTAGTTCCGCCAGTCCATTCAAGACTTTAACTTATGCCATGCTTCCTAACTCAAGTTAAACCACATAATAAATACATAACCGCAACTCTCTTTATAGATAGCGTAACTCGAGTTTGGTTTGGTCAAAAAGAGAGAAATTGTTTATACTTCCTGTGTGTGTATATCCACGTCCAACGAAAGAGCTAGCCAGAGAGCTGAAGTAAGTCGAGAAAATGCGTGTGAATATGTCATTAAGGTATTTCTTAATAACATATTGGATGTGTTAAATGTGAAAAACTTTTTTGGGTAGTGTTAAATTTTCAATTGGATAAATTTTTCTTAAATAAACACAGTAAATTTTTTTTACCAAAACTGGTGCCCTATATTTTTGGGATCTCAGTGCGTCGCACCTCTCGCACGGCCTTAAGATCCCCTCTGTTGCCAACCCCTGTTTCTGAAGAGACTTAGAATCAAAAGTACATTGACGACAAAGGAGTTTCTTCAATGCGTGTAAATACTAAAGTATGTTTGCAATGGATCCCATTACCGAGCAATGTCAAACAAACTAATTTATTTGTCCTAACTATTGATGTTGTCGAAATCGTGCCTGTAGAAACTTGGGTTGGTTTCAAACAGCAGCGTGTAAATTTTACCCAAGATTACTGTAAATGGTTGAAATTTTAGGAGAATATAGAAGAACAGAAAAAATTACCGTGGTATGTTTATTTTTCCAAAATCAAATCTCGGTGAGTGAGAAACAATTGTTCAAAGTTGGCCGCTTGGTCTAGTAAATGATGATGATGGAAAATGTATAGGAACACATTTAATGAGTTTCATTAATTGTCCCACATTGGTTGCTTAACATAATTAAGAAGGATTTATAGTGAAGTTAATCTCGTTATGGAAATAACAAGTGCATCCATAGTATTCATGTGGGAATGCCTACATGCGCGCGGGCCACTGCCCGCTCGCCTCGCGTGCATGAGCGTTTCGAGCGCGTGCATGCTTGTTTCGGATGCGTGATGCACATCGGTAGTTGTTGCGGTCTCCCGCGCGCCAACACCAATCCGTGAGCACTACCGGGACGTATTTGTCTTGCAAGAAGAGGACCTCTCGACTCGACTACAATTTTACATTTTTCCTTTCATCCTTTGTATTTTGTTTCCGTCGTACTTTCTGTTCTACTATTGCACTCTTGATGTAACCTGTTCCACAACCATTATTGGTGAATTGAGTAACCAAATTGTGTGTTTTGTGTACGTTGATTGTATCGTAATTTTCATTTTCCAACAAAAATAAAACGGCTAAAGCAACTCTAATGTCGTTTCAATTTATCTTATAAATTAATTACTGAAAGCATATTCAAAGCTTGAAACTTTGCCTATGAATCAAAGGGCATTTAAAGTTAGGATTAGGAAGTTTTTGTCATTTTGTTTGGAAGATCCGCTTATCTTTGGAAACACTTTGCCATTTTGTTTGGATGGTTCCGCTTGATTACACCGCCTTTTTCTTCGTTTTTTCTTTTTTTTTTAATTTTTATTCGTGAAAAATGCCAATCCCTTTTCAACTCGGATAGCTTTTTACCCGATTCAAAACTAAATAAATAAAAGTATTGGTACCTCACCCCCTAAGTTGGTAAGAGTAATTTAATTATTGTAATTCATTTTCAAATAAATACATAAAATTAATCAAGTCTACCAAACAAAATTTTGCACACCTTATTAATTACCAAAAACATAACTCAACTTTTGCATATTTTTTGCCAATTTTTTTATCAGGATAAATAGATGTCTTAATTTTGTAATAGTATTATTTATAGAGACTATCAATTTGTACTATATTAATTATAAATAACTATTACTATTCATCAAAACAATGTGGTTTGGTCTTAGTTCACATGTATGATATGGTTCACAAAAGAATACAGACCTATATATATAGGGAGTGGATCATATAAGAAAAGATTCTCCTATGAGAAATAAGAGCGAATCTGAATCGTGAGATCAATAAAATATACAGTTGAGATTTTTTCTCTTTTCAGCGTGTGTGCTTGATTGTGTTAATCAAGCATACGGTTATAATACAATCAAGCACATATGCTGAAAAGAGAAAAAATTCTAATCATAAATTTTATCGATCTTCTAGCTCAGATTCATTCTTATTTCTATATATACATTAATTTTACACACAAAGTCTTATGAGTCAAAACTCATCCCGAGATATAACTGTTAAAGTCATATATTTATCTATAATTTTAGTAATAAAAAATATATAAATTTAAATTCTTGTGAGTTTTATAAATTTTATTAAGTTTTTCTTTCCTTTTCACTTTTTTCTTTTAAATCAAATATCATGATTATGCTATGAGAAATCTCAACGGTATATCTTATTTAATTTTAATCAGTATTAGCCGATGTTTTTAATTTTATAAGAGTAT
Source organism: Ocimum tenuiflorum (assembly GCA_001278415.1). Lineage (NCBI taxonomy): Eukaryota > Viridiplantae > Streptophyta > Magnoliopsida > Lamiales > Lamiaceae > Ocimum > Ocimum tenuiflorum. Next base: position 5,678 of record AYJT01039593.1, read on the forward strand.
TTTAATATTTATAAATGACCTCGTTTTGAATTAAATTAAAAGTAAAAATTAAAAGCAACTAAAAAAAAAAGTAAAAATTACAAAAAGAATATATCATGTGCTCCTCTATGTGACCATATCGAATAATACTATCAGTAAGATAGGGTCAAATACCCAGGAGAGTGATATAATGAGTTAAAATTTCATAACTCTTAAATAGCTGGGAAAAATGACGTCATATTTGTCAGGGTATCCGTGGTTACTCACTTTACTTTTCTTTTGCACATAAACGAGTTTGTGACGTCATATATGATTTCACATATGACCCTAAACCCTAACATCTAACAGAAAAGAAATACGACTCTGATATGTGACGTCATATATGATTTCATTCAAGACTTTGCGTGATTAAAAATTTTAGTGGGCTTTGACTTCTTGTTAATTAGCCAAGGATAACCAATATGAGGGCCATTCCTCATAGTATAACAAGAAAGTGTTCCCTATTTGTGTGCATGGGTATCGTTTTATAGCTAAAACTATTGAGTGTGGAGGTTGAAGTAGAGTGTTTATTAATTATTCTGACATCTCTCATTGTTATCTTGTATTTCTTTCCCAACAAGTGAATGTGTTACAAGTGGTTGGATTATACTAACATTTCTTACTGTTATTATAAGCCCCCTATCTATAACTATACTTCTTGGGAAAACCGTATATAATAGTGTCAGTATAGTATTATGTATTAGGATAGGTTAGATAGCCATATTAGGTTTGTTTTCTGAGCAATATTTGGATACGTTATTGATTGGGACTTTTATAGTAATGGGAATTCCTTTTGTCAGGGAAAAAAACTTGTCAATTTTAATACCCTACCCCTGCTGCTTTTGTCTGGGATCAATCCCTACCGCACGCTTGTGGTTCCAACTATTCTTTTATATATCAACGTCTGTCGTGCTCTCGACAATCTGCTCATACAATTCAACTTGTCCAAGCCAAGGGTACACGCTTTTCAGTTTCCATATTTCCAATCGTAGTAACCACTATATATACACTCACATGACACACCTCCACCTGCAAAGCAAGAGCAAGCTTGCTAGAGAGTTGAAGGTGAGAAAAAAATGCGTGTGAATATTTCATTAAGGTACATCTCAGTGGGTGCCATCAACATTCTGAAACCGGACGATGAGTGTTGGGATGCGCTTGGCGTGGTTAGCAATCCCATGTGGCCCAAAGTTTTGGTTTTGATATTCGTCTCCGTCGAGGGGCATCCGCGTGCAAGGTAAGAATGTTTCGGTGATCTGGGTGGTTTGTTTTATGATGTCGGTAATCCTTGGAATAAGCAAGCTCCATCTGTTGCTGAATAATTAGTTATACATATTAATTCTTGGAATAAGTTGCTGCTCTTATTCTCCATTTCAACACTCAGATTATGTATGTATATTTTCTTTCCGATCTACCTATAACTATTTCAAATATCTTTGCGCCTTCTTTTCCGATCGTGTTGAAGAATTAGTTATATATTGTTGTTCAATACTCGGATATATTTTCTTTCTGATGTAGCTGTAATTATATTTCAACTAAACTGGGGGACCCCTGTAAACGGTTTTGACCCTTATTCCCTCATTTCCCCAACTCAAACATTCATATCATAATATTTTTAAAGATATCGTGCTCAGATCAATTCTTTTTTTCATCAATGGGGTGTAAAAATTCGTCCAACAGAAGAGATTAGCTTCAAGATTGAGTAAGCTGCTTATGCGCATGCATGATGCTCCATCTGTTTGTTGTTGAATATACAACTAGTTGTTTCACACCTCCTTGTAATAAGATCGTATACGAATAGTTGCTGCTCTTAATCTCCATTTCAGTACTCAGATATGTATTTTTTTTCTTTCCGATCTACTTATAACTATTTCAACTTGAGCTGAAAATGTCTATGCGTCTTCTTTTCCGATTCGTGTTGAATAACTAGTTATATATTGTTGTTCCCACCTCCTTGTAAACTGTAATAACATATTCAAATACTCCATTGCAATAGTCAGATATATTTTCTTTCCGATGTAGCTGTAATTATTTTAACTTAAGGGGTCAGTTTGGAGTCAACCGTGCACACTGGTAAAACTGGAAAGCTCTAGGGTTTGTCCCTCCCTCGTTCCCCAACTCAAAAGAAGAAGGAAAAAGAAAATTGAAATAATTTTAATGATATCACGCTCATCACCAAGTTATAAAACTCATCCAATAGAAAAGATTAGTTAAATAATCTATACAAGTTTTTATTATAGTGAAATAGTCTGTATAAACGGTCGTAATATCAACATGAATGGTTGAGAAAGGTGGGTGATGGATTGCTGGCAAATTTGGAGAAATAAAATGTATTTGTATATAAAATAATAAAATTAATTTCATCGAAACCCATTAGAAACTGAATTTCTAGATAATAATATAAAAAGATATAAACACGCAAAATAATAAAAAATTTAAATGAAAACCAAAATTAATTAAATAAAAAATGAATGAAACTATAGAATTTTATTCCTTCTATTGGTTAGGTGTATAATAAATTAAAAAAATTGAGATGTTCAATTGAGCCATTTCTCAAAATTAATCGCTTGATTTCAAAATAGTCTGAGTAGACTAATTTGTTCTTGTTGGAATAATGGAAGGGTCAATACAACTTTTTTCCCCCCAAATTTTAAACCAAAATACAATGTTTAGTTAAAATTTAAATGTATAGTTCTTATAGATTAATAATAATCTAAACTTGATTTTAGGAGAACTAAAGTTTAAACGTATCGTCTACGTATAGAAATTAAACGCTTTTTATTTTTCTTCAAAAATCAAAGTATATACTATCAAATTTGAGTTGTTTTGGTCCCCTAATATGTGCATACACTGTACACATATGAAAGTAACGTCAGTGTTCATTACTTTCTCACATAATTCTATCCAAGGATTGTCTACTATTTTTCACTATTATAAATGAAAGCTTTTCTTTTTCTTTTTGTTCTTCTACAAACTCGAGAGCTCTAATTGTTCTCGATTACGATTTCACAACATGAGTTTGTTAAAATAGTAATTTTTAATTGCTATTTTAATTTGAGTTAAATATAAAGAGTCAAAAATTTTTACTGTATTATATTTGAAGGACCACGCAACAAAAACTATTTCTAATTCTACCCTGCACAATCATCTTTACTGATAAGGGAGTGAACATTCATAATTGCACTGAATGCTGTTTCCTGAACCCTAAAATTTAATGATTTATTACTTTAAATTTAGAATCACAATTTTCATTTTTATATTGGTTGATGCTCTCCCTGTAAAAATACTTGACTTACCCTCATTTAATTTCTAATATAATTTTTTTGTAAAATAGTGCATACAATACACACTGTATCTCAAGAAATTTAACTATTTTTCACCAATGTAGCAACAACACTAGAGATAAAGTTAACAGAAAAATTTTTGGCGCTTTTCCCTGTCATTAGGAATGTAATCGAACCGAGTCGAGTCAAGTCGAGTAGTGTTATGCTCAAGTTTGACTCATTTAGTATCGAGTCGAGCTTCGAACTTTATTATCGAGTACTTGAATGTCCACGAACTTAATCGAGCCTTAACGAACTTTCTATATATAGATTTAAATTTAAATAATAATTATTATTTTTAAAAATAAATCAATTTAAGCACAAAAATATTAAATTTACTCAAATTTATTCTTTTATTTTAAATAACAAAATTAAGAGACTTATTTATACTTATAACTATCTAAAGAATAAAAATATAAGTTTTACAAAATTAATAATATTATATTTCTTACTATTTTTTACTAACGAGCTTACTCACGAGCTAACGATTCGAGTACTACAAAGCTCAAGCTTTATAAAACGAGCTTGAACGAGTTTTTATCGAGTCGAGATCCGAGTAGCTCAACTCTTTTACACCCCTACCTATCATCACTTTTTTGTTCATCTTCTTCTTATCCCTCTACAATCTTCATCCAAATGCATCTCTAAGATGCCAGCACTTACATCCATGGCGACTTGTAATATCCACACTACCCATTTCCCATTTATCGAGTATCGCTTTCAAGAAACCATCAAAAACAGGTACATTTAAATTCTACTAGAGATATTCATCTGCTCAGATACTGTTCTCTACCACCTAGCGAATGTTGCGTGTGTGAATGTTTTGTGAAGGTACATAAATGGATTGATGAAATTGAGTGTTAAGTTGTCAGAGCGAAATGTGAAGAAAGCAAACCTTTCTGCAATTAGGAAGGAGAAGATAAAGATTCCCAATTATGGTGATGGTGAAAGTAGCATCTATCATATTAGTCAATTTTTGAGTGATTCATCTGGGATTGAAGCAATCTTGAATTCAAAATCCTTGCAGAGTTACCAACCCCTTGATTGCTGAGTTCATCAATTGATGTTCAGCTCTGAATGTACACATTGGGCCTGATTATGAAATTTGAATTCCATTGACATACTTGTTTTACAAAATCCTGTCAAGAAGGCTGCATAAATAGTGTCATGGTAATCCATGACTCAAAAAGGTGCAGCTACTAGTAAATGGGTGATTTTATTGCATAAAATGTTCTAACTGAATGGTGATGGTGTATGAAATGAAGATATTTTTTCACTTCAAAAGGAGAATTGTGGCTTCACTATGCAAGATTAAGTTAACAAATGCAAAATTGGTTGGTGGAATTTCCTTTCGATTTGCTGCAATAGCTCTGCTTTCTTCCTATTTTGTTTTAATCCGGTGAGACCATGTAAATCGTCAGGTGTATCATTCCGCGAACTAGGCTTCTAAATTTTGAAGTGGCGCCTATTATAGACTTGCAAATGAAGAATGTGTAGATGAGATGGTATCTTGCAAAGTAAGCTTGTAGCATTGCCATTTATTGTCTTCTCTTTTGGAGTTGCACACTTGATATTTGGACAGTTTGAGGGTTCTGAGATGGTGGAAAGCCAGAATGAGCACTTCTCAGGTATATTCAATTCGTCGATTCTCGATATTTTGAGTGACACAATTAGCAACATCCCTTGCTGTCTGAATTTGATATTTCCATATGTATATATAGAGGTGATAGGTCACTTAACATGCAAATGAGATAGATGATTTGCAACATCCAATTGTTGTTTACAATTTTATGCAGAACATAATGAAGTGGGAAAGCGTTTCTTCCGAACAATTTCTTGATGTTGATGTGAGATTGAAGCTTGTCCTTGAGGTTGATATCCAACTCTCGTCGTCTTCTTTTATGTTAGTAGGAGTGTTGATGGTGAAACTTGAGATATAATATTGTTGGTTTTGGTTGCAGATATACACGCAGCTATCATTAAACAGTAAATTGTGTTTTTGATCTCATAGGATACGGTCCTATTTCGTTTTGGTCTCATTCATTTACTTTTAGTTTCAAATTTTTGTTTTGGTCCTGAGATTAAATTTTTCTTGCAAATTTAGTCCCAAAAAGTTTCCCCAAATAATAGGAGCCTAATTAAGTCTCAAACATGTTTTTCTTGCAAATTAAGTACCAAAAAGTTTTTTCTATTCTCTGATTTATTGTAAATTTAATCCCAAAAAAATATTTTTTTTGTCTTAATTCTATAAATCATTCATAAAAAAATAAACCACATAATATTAAATGAGCACATTATATTGCACTCAAACTTTGTATTGTACTCATAGTCTACGAAAGTTTGTTTCCAGTGTAATATAATGTATTTATTTAATATTGTGTGGTTTATTTTATTATTAATCATTTATAGAATTCAGAACAAAATTTTAAGTTTTTTGGACTAAAATTGTTAATTTTTTAGGATTAGATTTACAATAAAGTAGAGAATAGGAAAAATGTTTGGGATTAAATTTGCAAGAAAAACGATTTTGGGACTTAATTAGGCTCCTATTTTTTTGAAAAACTTTTTGGGACTGAATTTGCAAGAAAAATTTACCGAAAAATTTAATCTCGGGACCAAAACGAAAGTGTGGTACTAAAAATAAATATACAAGACCAAAATAAAGTGGGACCGTGTCCTTCAGGACCAAAAACGCAATCTATTCTATTATTAAAAATGTGAGCATTGCGTATATATTATACTATTACAGAACTGAGATTCGGAGAGAATATAATATTAATTATTGAATATTTGATTTGATTTTGTTGGCATAGAATGATGCAAGCTCTGGTGGATCAGCTTGTACCATTGTTAATGTAACATTCAATGACACCAGTACATCAAATATAAGTTTATCAAACATCAAGTTAGTATTCATCGTAATTCAAATGTATATTTTTTTTTTTCTTCTTTATGACAAGTTTGGAATTTTTGTGTAATCATATATTTTTTTGGACATTTTACTTTCATTTCTTATAACTCATAAAGTTGCAACCCACAATTAATAATCTATTTTATTCCATTAACTTGATCATTTTTCTTGTTGGTCTCAAATCAGAGTTTATAATAAATTATAGAAGCGTTAGGAAATAATTACAGAATTAGTAAGCCCTTATAAGAACCTCAGCTAATAACGAGAAGGATTAGGTATTCTTACAGTTATACTCCAGCTACAGGTGGTAGTTGGGTTTCAAATTACTTATAAAATAAACAAGGTAACTGAAAGCAAGTAAAGTAGGCAGGATATATAGAGGTTCGGATGTAAATATCGTACGTCCTCTCTTCATTCTCCACGAAGGGAAATCTACTATAGGCAATTGTACACGTTGAGTTAACACGGGTTATAATTAACTATCTTCTCTGACAGAGAACCTCGTTCTCGGTCACAGGCACGGTTGAACTCGAAACTTTACCGAAATTCGCTTGATAAGCTTCTCGTTCTGCAGATTGAAGGCTTGAGTTCCATTCACGAACGTTGAATGGTTGGGTTTTGTCTCACATAGGAATCTGGGACTCTCGGAAACCTTAAGTTGCAAACAGCTACTAGTTCTCCGGTGTTCTCGAGTATAGAAACTCGGAAAGCTTAAATGCTTTAGAGAGAGAGATCGTTAGAAATATTGCAGTATGGATCAAATCACTTCACTAACTTTACTAACTTTCTTCTCTGTTGGATGACTCCTCTATTTATAGGTCATGGTTGAATAGCATCCGTTGGAGCAACGGAAACGTAGTCACTTTCAGGCGTCAGAAGATATGGTCATTGATGTCCTTTTTGCAGGCTTTAGTACCCTTTTATCCATCTGATACTCAGTTGTGGCTATTGTCCGCTGCATAATGATTGGTTAACTGACTACCTTTAAGGTAATTTCTGAAAAGTCAACTCTACTGTAGGTTTGAGCAATTCTGAAATTCCTCTTTTGTTTCTCAGTTGTTCGAAGGACAACTGGGCCGGATAGCTGACTTGAACTAAAATGTTCTTACGAACTTTTCATGAATTGAAATTCAACTGCACTTTTGATTGTCAGCTACGTGAGTCAATTTCTCTCTCTCAGCTATCAGTTCAGCTTGAACTATTAGCTATGTTTCTCACAGTTGTGTTCCTTACAGTTGTGGTATTGACTTGCTTATAGCTGAATTGAGTCAACTATGGTCTTGATCTTCAGCTCTCCTCGGACCTAAGCTATTACAAATTATTCTATACAAGGATTATATTCTAAGCTTAGTCATATACTAATGATGTTTGACATCATTCAATATACAATAATTCCTTACATTTCTTAATATTTCTTTTATTTTTCTTTATTTTAATTTGACTTCTTCAATTATTATTGGGGATACTTTTTAATTTCTTAGACAACGATATTTTGATCTATATCTATTAAAAGAGTTAGCTACATACTATTTTTTATTTTCACATAGTTGAGTGCAATCATAAATTAAGCAACTCAAGTTTTGAATCAATATTTTTGGATATCATGAAATTATTTTGGGTTGTTTTATGAATTCAAAAATTATAAAATGTTATATTATAATTATGCTCTTAATACTAAAGAATATGAAAGTCATGTAAATAAAATATAAATTAAGTTATAATTATAGATATAGATGTAGATAATTACAATTTTAGTAGATAATATTAAGATAAATAAATATTAGTTATATTACAGGTATATAATTTTATATTATTATTATTAGAATTAAATATTTAAAAGTGATAAAATAGGAAACAAACATTTTCGATGAATTAACACACTTTTATAATAGATCTAGTTTTTCATGATGAATAAAGTAATTTTATTAATGTTGTGGTATTTATTATTACCATATAAGAATTGGAAGATAAAAAGTGTTAGGATAACATCTAAATTGCATTATTGATAAGTACAAATCTTATATATAATATCAAAATAAATAAAAGTAAGTTAATTATATCATGCATAGCTAATTACATTATTGTCCCCTAAAATAATTATTTGAAGAGGATAAAATAGGGAATACAATTTGGGAAAAATATACACACTTTTATAATGTGTATAGATATAGATAAATTGAGATTTGATATGCCGTCTGACTAAAATAGACACTTCTCGTGAGTACCAAGCCACATAATCATTTTTTTCCCATTTTTTCTTTTCTTTTCCTAATCTTCCCTCTTCCAAATAATCATCCCATTATTCCTAAAAATTATGAACACATTTTCCTCTCTAAAAATTTATTTATTCTTTCTTTTTTATTTTTTTCCCATTTTTTCATTGATAAATGAAAAAAAATAAATAGATGAATTCTTGGAGAGGAAAATGTGTTCACAATTTTTAGGAATAATG